>JABUQX010038428.1:30000-32314 GCA_015478945.1 Trachelipus rathkii
CTTTCAGCGCTCGAGGTTCTTCTGGGGAGATATACTTTTCCTTTCTCTTGCTTACTTATGTCTAGCTTTCTTTCAAATCTCTAAATATCGGCTGTTGTTGATGGGGCTACTTTTTTCTGTCAATAGTGGTGTTCCTCATGGTTCTGTCTTATCTCCTACTTTATTCCTACTTTTCATTAATGATCTTCTCACCTGCACATCTAACTCTATCCACTCATATACCGATGACTCGACCCTTCATTCTTCAACTCATTTCAATTCTGCTCCCTCTTTTACTTCTAGAATTGCCTTTCGTCTTAATCTTTCCGATTCTATTCTCGCTGATCTGGATAGAATTTCCGGATGGGGTCTTCTCAACCTTGTGAAATTCAACTTAACCCAACCTATGCAAATTTCCTTCTCTAAAACGCATTCTAACTTTCCCATCTCTTTCGACGGTTCTCCTCCTGTTGACAATATAAACATCCTTGGCCTTAACATAAACAAAAAAATGTCTTCGAAACCTCATGTCACAATGGTTGCTAGGGCGAAGAAACTGAGAGTTCTGTTTAGACTGCGAGACTTTTTTTCTTCTCAGTTGCTCCAGCTATACAAGGGTCTCATCCGCCCTTGTATGGAGTACTATTCTCATATCTTGGGGGGGCTCTGGTTTCACCCGGCTTTGGGAGGTCGAGTCAGTATGGGCCTCTATCTTTGCGGCGCGATATTGGTGCTTTATCTCTATTCTATAGGCACCCAGCGGCAAGTGTTCGAGGGAACTTATCATTTGCGTACCATCACCTTTACGACGCCCTCGTAGCACAAGGAGTGCTGTATCTGCGCACAAGTTTTGTGTTGATATTGGTAACTCCAGGCTAGTTCGCTGTGGTGCTTCCTTCTTTCCCGCCACCTCTGTTCTGTGGAATTCTCTTCCATCTTCTGTATGTCCTGCTGAATTTAATCTCCCTCACTTTAAAGCCTGCGTCTGTGCTCATCTGCGTAATTTGCGCTAGAGGGTGAACTTTTGAGCGCCTACACCCCTCCAGGGACTTTGACTGTGAGTGGTGGTGACAACTATAAAAAAAAAATCCTTAGATGGGCAGATATGTGGCAAATGAACTAAATCCCCTACTCACCCCATTCAAAACATCATTCAGATTATCCCAGAAAATCGCACTCCCTTCAACATTACCCTCAGATGGACCATATGTCGCAACCACACATACTTTTACCTATTCAAACTTAAATTTAGCCTTTAGAATTCTAGTACTCACACACAAAATCTACCATCTCTACCACAAGTCAATCATCAGAATTGCAAATCTTTTTATCCCCCTCTCATTCTATTCAACACAAACACAAACACATTTCACACCACACCACTCATTTTCACCGTTTCCTTCCATCTTTGTTTCAGTCACAGCTAGCAAATCACTTAGTTGCCTTCTACGACACGCAGGACATACGATGTCGGCAATTTTTTCTCCCCCACACATAGGGATATAAGAGATGGGGATGTCTGTAAGATGTTGTCTAGAAGAGGGGTGTGGATAAAAGTATGTGTATATGATATGTGGATAAAAGATGGTGTCTCTAAGATGTTGTCTGGAGGATGAGTGTGGACAGAACAGAAAGGCGAACCATTAGGCACTGGAATGTCATACATACCATAATCAAAATGGGTATATATATATATATATATATATATATATATATATATATATATATATATATATATATTTTATATATATATATATATATATATATATATATATATATATATATATATATATATATATATATTGAGTTTTAATATTATCCAAAATTCTTAATATTTGTTCAATTAATCGGCAAAAAATGACGATGACGATGACGATTGAAAAAAAATATGCCGATTTTGCCGATGACGATGACGATTAATCGTCCCATCACTAATATATATATATATATATATATATATATATATATATATATATATATATATATATATATATATATATATATATATATATATATATATATATATATACATATATACATATATACACACAAATATATATGGAGAGGGAGAGAGAGAGAGAGAGAGAGAGAGTAAAGGTAGAGAGGAAATTTTTGTAAATATATTTTTTTAAATAATCGTCATTGCTTTTCATCGTCATCATCATCGTCATCGTCAAAATTTACTATAATCGTCATCGGCAAAATTTCATAATCGTCCCATCACTAATATATATATATATATATATATATATATATATATTTATATTAAAGCTGGGTGCTTAGGACCGCTTCTTTAAGGTTGATTGAGAAATGGTTTATTCTTTACAAGTTTTAT
>JABUQX010038429.1:0-5000 GCA_015478945.1 Trachelipus rathkii
AGATCTAACATAACTTCACACTGACGAGTTCCTCACTCACAGCCATAACCTTACTCTAATCCCACGTTTACTTTCAAGCCCTCCTTTTTACACACCCCACCAAATCTCTCTACAATGCCTCTCAAAACGTCTCTTCAGATTCGGCCACGACAGAAACAAAATCAATCCGCATATAATAGGTAGGGCACTCATCCACTCATGCTGCCATTCTCCACCATTCTAACACCATTTCCTGCCAATCCCCAATTCGAATTGCTTTCATAACCCATGCCATTATGACAATTGAATCAACCAAGAGGATACATAACACAACCTGTCTTACTCCGCTATTAATCCTAACCAATCACCATTGACACCAATTTATTCTTACACACGCTTCACTATCGTCAATACATACTTTTGATTCCATTCAGAAGCCTACCACCAACACAAGTAGATCACTAAACGACTTGCCATGAACCTTTCCCCCATTAAGCTCTATCAAACGCCTGTTCAATCCATAAAACCTAAATACAGAATTTATTCTTCTTCTCCCTCATTTTCTTCAATGTATTTGTTTCAATGTAAAAGTTTGATCCACACATCCTCTAAAACCACTTCTAAAACCACCTTGTTCTTCACCAATCAGTCCTTCAGTCCTTCGACGCACTTTCTTTCGACCAAAAATACCAGCATATACCTTTCCCTATCAACACTCAATAAACTTATTCCCTAAATATTTCTAACAGTTCCCCTTTTCTTCCCTTACCCTTATAGTAAGGGTACTATTACCGCTCTGCTCCAATCCCTTGGAACTATACCATCTATAAACGCTTTATTACCAACTTCCAAAATTCCAATCATACCATCATCGCCTCCGTTCTTGGATCATCTTCACCAAATTTCATCTAATATTCTGCAGATTTAGCCATTCTTACAACTTTTTTTCACTCTACCCATTGCCGTCCCCTTACTAATAACCTCTCCCCAGAAAGTACCTATTCCTTTCTTGCGACCATCCAGAACCCATCACACATTCACTTCCACCTCTTCTTTATTGTTAATTATTGTTGCTAGGATTTTCGCAAGTTGTTCTTTCACACATTCCCTGTCACACGCCATTTGCATCAGTTTTACAAAAGCACAAGTCCCTATTCATTTTATCTTAAGCAGATTCCCCTTATTCCCGATTCTCAACCTTTTGCGCTTCCTCCAGAAGAGCTTCCTATTCCTTATGATATATATATATATATTAATATATTAATATATATATATATATATATATATATAATATATATATATATATATATATATATATAATATATATATATATATATATATAATATATATATATATATATATTAATATATATATTAAATAATATACTATATATATAATATATATGATATAATAATATATATATATATATATATATATATATATTATATATATATATAAAGAAATTGGAAATCGGAATCGGAATCGGAATCGAAATCGGAATCGGCACTTTTGACTGGTACGAATGCGGAATCAGGCAATCGGCTGGGAATTTGGAATATCGTCCCAGTCACTAATATATATATATATATATATATATATATATATATATATATAGTATATATATATATATATATAATATATATATATATATATATATATATATATATATATATATATATATATATATATATATATATATATTTTTTTTTATATTGTGTATATATAAATATATATATATATATATATATGATATTTATATATATATAAGAATTGGAATCGGAATCGGAATCGGCACTTTTGACTGGTATCGGTATCGGAATCGGCATCGGCTGAAAATTTGGAATCGTCCCATCACTAAATATATATATATATTTATTTATAATATGTATTTATATATATATATATATATATAATATATCTATATTTTCATTTGTATTCTACAAATAGACATATATATAATATTTTAAAGATAAATATTTATATATTATATATATATATATATATATATATATATATATATATAGTTTAGTTTTCAAAGTGGAAGGTTGTGCTCGTGTTTGCTCTGCTGTGTGTTTGTGTTTTGTTTTAATTGATTCAGTATTTTAATGTCATAT
This sequence comes from Trachelipus rathkii, assembly GCA_015478945.1. Lineage (NCBI taxonomy): Eukaryota > Metazoa > Arthropoda > Malacostraca > Isopoda > Trachelipodidae > Trachelipus > Trachelipus rathkii. The sequence continues at coordinate 2,094 of JABUQX010038429.1, forward strand.
TAGTTTAGAGGTTTTAATTATTTATAAATACTCGAATAAGCGCTTTTTAAGAAGACTTAGATGAAAACATAGCCTAATCTCTCGAACAAGCCGAAATTTTAAGATAAGTTTTTAGTGTTTTACCTTTTTAACTTTTTAAGTTTTACGTATTTAATTTATTCATTAATGCAGCTTTTAGCCTTTTTTAAAGTTTTAATTAGGATTATTGGTATCCGGTTTTTTTGGGTTAAATTTAAGTTCGTAAGTTAGCGAAGCTGTGCGAGTGTGTGTATGTGATTTTTAACGTTTAAGGTTTTATTTACTTTACATATTTATCAGATTACTGATTTAGTTGGTCTTGTCTCTATTTTTATAATCATAAATTTTAATAAATTTTTAATTTTTAAGGTTCGTGCGTTTTTTTTCCTTTGCTTTATCTATTTTGTACGTGATCTGTGTGTGTTTGTTGTGTGGGCGCGGTTTTTTTTTAATAAAAACCCAATTCTGTGGGTTTTTTGGGTGGGCTGTGTATGGTCGATTGTGTGTGTTTGTTTGTGAGGCTGTCTGTTTGAATGACTGGACAGAGAAGATGTAGGGGTGGGCGCAGGCTGGGGTTCTCTATTGACTTCGCCAACGTTCGTGGCCTGAAAGATAACCATGAATCTGTGGAATATCACCTCGCTAACTCTCAACCTAACATTTTAATATTGTCTGAGACTCAGCTAGTCAGGAATTCTTTTTCAAATAAACTTAATATCTCCAACTATAACTTTTCTATAATTTCCGACTAAATGGGGGAATCTGTGCCTATATAAACATTAACACTCGTGGAACACGTTTTGAGAATCTTGAATCTCCTAACTTATATGTTATATGGCTTAAAATCTTTCTCCCTACTACTACCATTATCTTGTGTTTCTGCTAACTGCTCCCCTAATGTAACAGATTTTCACGTCCTTTATGACTATCTTAAACCATACTTCTCATGAGACTGTTACTTCTTCCCATCCAAATGCCGAGGTCAATCTATTTAGAGGACTTCAACGAACATCACACTGAGTGGTTGGGCTCCTCTCACACTGATGCAGGAGGGGAGGAGGCCAAAACATTTCGTATTCTCAAACGTCTGAACAGTTAAATTAAAAGAACGCTAACACACATACCAGATCGTCTATACCAATTTCTTTGAAACACGGCCCTTGATTTATGTTTCACCACTACCTCCTTCTCGATATAAATACACCATTTTCCCTCTTATCGTAACCTGAACCACAATCTTGTAGCCTTAATTTAAACACTTTTTCTGGCAGCAAGCTCACCATGCCCCAAACGTACTTTCTGGCACTTTAATCGGGCTAAATGGGGGGGAGTTGCGTCGTTTCTTTGCAAAATATGCTTGGAGTGAATTCTTGCCCTTTGACTCGGAGACGCTTCGGTCACCTCTGAAAAGGTGGGAGCCGTAATCGTCGAGGGTAATGAGCAGGTTCATTCTATCTTCAACTAAATCTTTTTCTCCACAAAATCCATGGTTCGATGGGAAATGTTCTCGCTCCATTCAAGGAGAGAGACATTGCCTATCAGGCATGGAAAAACTCTCGTTCTCCTCTGTCACTCTTACTAATTTCCATTCTGCTTGGAATCGTTGCAGAGCTATTATTCGACAGGCTAAGCTCGCTTTCACTAAAAGAAAGTGCGGACAACCTACTTGGCTCTCCCACTGATAAAAATTTTCTGGCCTCTTTGCCAAAAAACATCTCTAACAACTTTTATAAATCTATTTCCTCCTCTTATTTGCTCTGACGGATCTTAGCTAACTTTCCTACGGAAAAGGCTAATCTCTCCGGCCTCCTTTTTCATCTAATTCTACCCTTTACGATTGCCGGCATCCCTCCTCCCTGCTTCTTCTCCCTCCTCTCAGGTTTCCTATGCCTCTTCCCGCGATTACGCATGATCGGGTGCATGGGGATTCTGAGATCTATGAGTGTCAGGATGGCAAGTTGCCAAAATGGCACTTCTCCCAGTGTTTTAAGGGAGTGTGCTTTCGAGCTGGCCCCTGTCCCTCGTTCTACTCTACTCTCTACTGCCTTAAATTACAGTACATTTTCTCAGCGCTGAAGCACGCGTAATGTCCAACAAATCCCGAAAAAAAGGCAGCCGCTCTGATCCTTCAACTATCGTCCTTAGCTCTCACTTGTATTCTATTAAGTCTTTGAAACTCCTCTAACTCTCATTTCCTGGAACATTGGAGTCTCATTCCCTTCTTTCAGATCATTAGTATGGCTTCCACCGCTCGAGGTCATCTGGTTACAACATACTATCCTATCTGATTGATTTATGGTCTTCTGCCGCATAGGGACTAATGGGGAGTCTTGGGTGGTGACACTTGATATCCATAGATTTTGATCAAGTATGGCATGCGTCGCTACTCTCTAAGCTCCCTTCCTTTGGGTTTTTCCTTCTTCCTTGCTTACTGTTGTCAAGTTTTTCCTCTCTGGTCGCTCCATATCAGCACTCGCTGAAGGAGCAACTTTTTCCTCCATTCCAGTTAATTGTGTTGTTCCTCAAGGTTCTGTTTTATCTCCAACTTTATTCTTGCTTTTCATCAACGATATCTTCAGCTGTACTTCTAGCTCTGTTCACTCTTATGCCAATGACTCAACTCTCCATTCTTCCACTCATTTCAAATCTGCCACCTCTTTTGCATCTAGAGTTGCCTCTCGTCTCAGCTTTTCGATTCTAATTCTAACGACCTGGATGGGATTTCCGGTGGGGCAACACAGACCTTGTGAAATTCACTCTTTAAAAACTCAACTACTTTACATCTCCCTCTCAAAACACCTCCTAACTTTCTATTTTTCGGAAACGGTTCTAACGTCTCACCTTTTGACAACATAAACATTTTTGTCCGAAAAGATAAACAAAAATTTA
>JABUQX010038429.1:12500-20000 GCA_015478945.1 Trachelipus rathkii
ATATATATATATATATATATATATATATATATATAAACAGAACAGGGGTGCGAAGATGTATGATTAATATTGATTGAAGTAAGAAATTTCGATCAACTGAACCGAAATGTAAATAGTAATAGGGGGCACGTGATCAAACTCGAATTCGTTTCACACCTGTAATGACTAGTTAAATTTAAATTAAAGGCCATCAATGAATGATGATGAATAATTTTAATAATCAAGGAGGTTTGGTCAGTCAGGAATCAAACTAAATTAGCAAAAAGGAAGGTTAATGACGATAACAGGTCAATAATAAATTCATTAACCAGATAAATCAATTTCCCAAAATAACTGAAATTTATTATTTGATTAATATTGATAATAATTAAACGGCAAAATTAAATAATATCTTTTAAGCAAATGATAATTATTGATGTCATTCTCACATAAAGTTCTAACTGAGTTAAGTTTTTATACGATACACGAATGATAAAACGTGTTATCAGAAAAATATATGACCTTGATTAGGTTAAGTGGTATCAGTATGAACCGGAAGAGGTCACGTATTATTAGTATTGCCCTTTGGTCAAGCAGTGTCAAAGTATAACCTTGATAACTTTCGTATTAGTGGTATGACCCTTTGGCCAAGAAGTATCAAAGTATGACCTTGATAAGATTACGTAATAATGGTATAACCCAGAAGAGGTCACGTATTAGTGGAATGACTCTTATGAGATTTAGTAGTAGTGGTTGATCTTGAATAGATGGGAAACGTTTGTAACCAGTATGACGGAGTCATTTAAATAAAATGATATCAAACAAGCTAATGTGGATTTGATTAAATAAAACATGCAAAAATTTGCTAATAAAAATTAAATATAATATCAATGAAGCTATACAGATGATACTGGAAAACTGTGTAAATACTGTTAATAAAACTATACAAATACTATTACTGAAACTTGACTTTGATAATTATCAACAAAATGCAATCTTTATCGACTCATGATGATGACTATGACAATATTTACTTCGATAACGATTAATCGAAATCGCATAAAAAGATTTGAGTGAATACATTTTCCGGTACTTTTTTTCTCTTTTTTATAACTTATTGTGTAAATGAATAGCAAGGGAAAGATAAATTTTAATTTGATGCTTTTCAAATAAAAAACCTACGTCTGGGTAAAAAAAAATTGATGACTTTAATGCAAAGGAATTAACCAACAGTATTTGTAAACTGTTTTTTATTAGTTTTAAAATCAACCTAGAAAATCAACAATATAGATATAAGGCATAAAAGAGAAAAATCCATACAACTAATTTTTTTTCTCATGTTGCAAATTTCTATCGATGTACCTTTAATTCAGGCAAGATAGTAAGAGAATTAAACATTATTTTAAATCACCGATGAGGAATGTTATTTTATTCGCAGAATTCACAATTTTAAGGATAAAACTCAAATTGAAAATTCTGTGGTAACGATCAAATAATTCAAGTTCCTAAACTAGAACACTACTTCCACAATTAATTCGTAATCGTACTCATAGCGCGTTGTTAAAAGAATTTATTTTACAATTGTTTTCACGAACAGCTCTAAATTAATTGAGGAAGCAGTTCACGGAAATTAATCTAATAATTCGGACAAAGAAAGAGATCGGTCCCTAGCTATTTTAACTAAAAGGAAATAAAGGGAAAGCTAAATGAAATAGAACAGAGAATTTCAAATTTCCTTAAAGAGAGGGGAGGACAAATAAAAATATGACTACATAAAGACTCCCGAGATCTGGGAACAAAATATAAACTGCTATAACGAATAAAAAAAATTATCGCCAAAAACACACATATGAAAAACAGTGGTTTCAGGTCTTTTCCAAAACAAAAATATATATTTTAAAACGCCTACAATATTAAGAGAAAGCTTTCTGGCAATCACTAAACTCATCGGGAAGCTTCCATTTTAAGAGCAGGAGCAAATCAAATAATTATTTACTCTACGTTGTTTGCAACGTTGATTACCACTCCGAAGAAGAAAGACCCAGCCCTTCTGGCTGAGACCTTAGTTGCCCGCTTATACCCCCCTTCGAGAGTTTTCAGCCCAAATGGGACTTCACACCCATTCTTGGGGGTGATCCCAAAATAGAACTTATGGTAGGAATAAGATGAATTCCTTTAGGAACTTTATTAAACAGTGAACTCATGAAATTTAATTTTAGTATCATTAGTCGGATATATGAAGAAGACCTTAGGGTATCACACTTCAATACAATTATTAAATTCGGTTAACCCTAGTATTGTTAGGTAGGATAGTGTGTTAGAGTGCACAAGACATCTTGGAAATGATCAGAGTAAGAGTCAGTTACCATGAGTACGGATCTTTGCTTAAGTTAAATTTGTTATTTAACATTATTGAAAAAATGTTGAAAAGTCATAGGTTAAAGAGAGAAAAAATGGGTATTTCGAGGAGTGGTGTGTATTTATACACACATGTTATCATGTTTTTGATTTAGTAAAGCATAAATTTGTTGCTGAAGCACAAACGTTTCGTGAAATTTTCCAAATTACTTTGATATTTTCTGCAAGGATTTTTATGTTGTTTTATTCATTTCAGTTTGTAATACAATAAATGAAGCTATATTTATGACATGAAGCAGTAAATCAAATTATCAAAGGGATGTGGGAAAGATGGAAGAAGTAGGGTGGGTGGAATGCGCTACTGGTTTATTGTTTTAGGGTCAGTAAAAACATAAATTATCAATAAAATGTTTAAAATTTTACCAAAAATCCAGATTTTTTTAAAAATAATTCAATAATGAAAAAACAAATTTTTATTGAAATATAAACTTTGAAAAATATTAGATAATGTTCAAAAGAAACATAAAAAATTATCAAAAGTTACAGTTAGGCAAGAAAATGTAAATGTTTCAGCATGAAGGAAAACTAAATTAAGTTAACGGTTGAACGAATAACGAAATAAAATGAATGACTTCAAAGAAATAACGTCCTGCATATGGTAGGAACCGACCGGGGCCGCCGGCCCCGCCCGCGGCCCCGGCCCCGGCCGCCGGCCAACGCCCGGCAACGACCCGGCCAACCCGGCCCGGCCAACAAAATCAGGAAAAACCGGAGTTTTCTACCGGGTTGACTGTAAATTTACACTAAATAATAGAGTGTTAAATCAAACAAAATAAAAAAATATATTTTAATTCCATTACTCCTTTGTTATAAATTGATGCAAAAATTATATAAACATAACCTAAATATTATCAAATTTTTTTTTGGTATTTACTTATGATTTCAAATTAAAATTGAGGCCCCAATATAATTTTTCCGAGTTTTAACATAAAAAAATATTCGAAATTTGATATAACAAACGAATTCGGAAAAGGAAATAAATATAATTGTTAAAATATCAATTTATTTATTTATTTAAAGTAAATATCTTCAAGAAAATCAAATATTTTTCGAAATCTCTTTTCAAAATTATTTATTTAATTGAATTAATATATTATATATATATAATATATATAAATATATATATATATATATATATATATATATTAGTATATATATATATATATATAATATATATATATATATATATATATAATATATATATATATATATATATATATATATATATATATATATATATATATTATATATATATATAATTATATATATATATATATATATATTATATAATATATAATATTCCTATAAAAAAAATGTGCATATTATGTATATATATAATATATATATATATATATAATATATATATATACTATATATATATATATATATATAATTATATATATATAATATATATATATATATATATATATAATATATATATATATATATTTAACATATTATATATATATATATTATATATATATATATATGGAATAAGTGTTTGTAAAATAATAATAATAATAATAATAATATATATATAACGATTGGTTAAAATTGCTGCAATAGATTTGTTCCTAGGGAACCGATATTTAAAGATGAATAGGAAGATGAAGCATAAATTTGGCAACATTTATTATAATGGACGTTTCGGGTATATAACGTTACCCATCATCAGCACTGCAATTGAAATAAAATAATATAATTTTATAACACAAAATATAAATAAAATGAACTAATATAAAAGACTGTAATACAATAAATGAACACATAAATTTAAAATAAATAAATCACACGAAAAAAGTACCTAAGATTGAGTTAGGTTTCATTTACAGAGAAGGCGAAATGCAAACTGAAAGTTAAGAAAATTTGTTTACAGTGAGAAAAAAAAGTACCTTGGTTGCGATATATATAAAATAATGAGTGAAGAGGGGGATGGACGACAAATCCTTATTTAATTCGGGTTTTAATTCAAAAATGTAGAGAGACTCAAGAATCTTTCTGTCGAGTTGATCATTGGCAGGGGATAGGGAACTAAAATTTTTTTGTGCAATAGGGTGATTATTTTGAAAGGCATGATTGCGTATGGAGGAATTTTCTGGGGTTGTGATAGGTAAACCACTTCTATAGAAACTCCCCGGTGTTTCGAGATCCTCAAAGTAAAGTTGGAGCCTGTTTGGCCGGCACGTAAGCGGACGTTGCAGTCCGCAACCTAGATATGTATGCAGATATACTAATAGAGACGCTCAATAATGTAGAGGAAAGGAATCTTATGAGCGGAAAAATTTTGAAATACTGTGGTTAGTTAATAGGAGAAAATAAAGTGAGCAAAAGAAAAAGCATTGGATAGAGTGTGATTGAGAGTTTTCACAAGTTTTGCGGTGCTAGGACCAAAGAACGGAATTTTTAGATAGATAAGTTGTTTAGGGACGGTTGGGACTTGAAATTTAGGGCGGAAATGGTTATTAAGAAAGTCGTTTACTAGGTTTGTAATAGTGTTGTGAGGAAAGAGATTGCAAAAGGCAAAATGGGACAGGTATTGTATTTCAAGGTGGAAAGACCACCATGAGGAGCATAAGTTAAAGGCACGGAAAATTTTGCATTGTAGTGAAGACAGTTTGTATTTGGAGGGGAGAAAACAGAAAACCTTCTTCTACTACATTAGGTCTTAATTTTTTTAGTTTTCTCCCTTGAAACTTTACTTGGGGATCTCGAAACACTGGGGAGTTTCTTATAGAATTGGTTTACCTATCACAACCCCAGAAAACTCCTCCATACGCAATCATGCCTTTCAAAATAATCACCCTATTGCACAAAAAAATTTTAGTTCCCTATCCCCTGCCAATGATCAACTCGACAGAAAGATTCTTGAGTCTCTCTACATTTTTGAATTAAAACCAGAATTAAATAAGGATTTGTCGTCCATCCCCCTCTTCACTCATTAATTTATATATATCCCAACCAAGTAACTTTTTTTTCTCACTGTAAACAAATTTTCTTAACTTTCAGTTTGCATTTCACCTTCTCTGTAAATGAAACCTAACTCAATCTTAGGTACTTTTTTCGTGTGATTTATTTATTTTAAATTTATGTGTTCATTTATTGTATTACAGTTTTTTATATTAGTTCATTTTATTTATATTTTGTGTTATAAAATTATATTATTTTATTTCAATTGCAGCGCTGATGATGTGTAAAGTTATATACCTGAAACGTTCATTATAATAAATGTTGCCAAAAATATGCCTTCATCTTCCTATTCCATCTTTATATATATATATATATATTATATAGTATATAATATATATATATATATATATAATATATAATTATATATATATAATATATATATGTTTCCTATATAAAAAATATATTTTAACAAATTTAAACAATCTATTATATATATATTATATATATATATATATATATATATATATATTTATTTAATACAACTTATTCTTCTAGAAAATCAATTATTTTCTAAAAATTTCTTTTAAAAATATTTATTTAATTGAAATAATTAAATGTATTCCTTTTTTATAATTAAAATTATTAATTAACTGAAATTATATTTAATTTTCATCCTATGTTTAACTTTCAGTGTTTTTTGAACTTACATTTTTAACTTTTAGACTAACCCCCGGCCCGCGCCCCGGTAAATTAGAGCACCCCGGACCCGGCCGCGCCCGGCGGCTAAAATTAGAGCAAGCCCCAGCCCCGGCCGCGGCAAAATTCCGGCCCGCGGTCGGTCCAGCTATGGCATATGGCACACTAGAATAACTGTAATGTAAAGCATGTGTTTGTTTGTATCGTGTCTTGATAGGTAGGATACTTTGTTGTTAATGTTAGTAATTCTTCGTAATTTAGTAGATTTAGATCTGTCAGGTTATGCTAGTTTTTTTAGAACATGTTAAGTTTTGTCACATATTACTATGTTATTTATTAATGGCATGTTAGAAATGTAGGGTTATTTTAAGTTTTGTCTGGATATGCTAGATTTGCTAGAGAACTTTGTAATTTTATCATTTATTCATAGTTCAAAATGGTGGTATTTTTAAAAGGTGTATAATAAAGCTAAACTAAATTAAGTTAATGTTTGAACGAAATACATTGTATGACTTCGAAGAAATAACGTCCTGTATATGATACACTAGGAGTTTTTAATGTGTTCAAGTGGTGTTTGTTATGCTTTTCATAGAGATTTGTACAAAGTGTCTTTGATAGGTAGAATACTTTGTTAATGTTAGCATTTATTCGTAGTTCAGTAGGTTTAGATCTGTTAGGTTATACTAGTTTTCTTAGGAAATGTTAAACTTTGTAGATATGATTTGTTAGAAAAGTAGGATTAGGTTAAGTTTTGTTGGGTTATGTTAGATTTTGTTGAAAACTTTGTTAATGTTAGCATTTATTCATAGTTTAATGTTAGATATGTTGGGTAATGTTCAGTCTGGGTATGTTATGATGATTTATGGTAAACATGCTAAGTTACTTTGTTACATTAGGGAATGTAATTTATGTTAACAATAATGATTTGTCGGGAATGTATTTTATGTTAACGGTATTGATTTGTAGGGAACTTGAGAAACATTGACATTTATTCATAGTTCCATATGATTGATACACTGTAGGATGTGGTCAGGTTGTTAGGCTAGGTCAAGTATTGTTATGTAATCTGGATTGATAATGACTTAGTCTTGTCAATGATAGTCTTTTATTCATACTTAAGGTATGTTAGGATAATTACGCTATATAAGCTTTGTTAGATTAAAAAGCTTGGTTTATGGTAGCATTTATTCATAGATTAGTATGCTAGATAGGTTAAGTAATGTTAAATTCTACAGGGTTTAGTTAGATATTACTATATTAACAGTTATTGATATGATGGAAAATATATGGAAGTTTAAATTTTGTTAGGTAATGTTAGGTTACTTACCAGTTTGGAAAAGGGAAATATAATAGAGAATTTAATAAGCTGAAAAACACATAAATGCTGTGTTGTCAAATACCGCTTTATCATGCGCTGTTGCTAAATTTTAGCAGCTTGTCTATTTAATTCACTGAATTTATAATAAGTATTATAAAATGTGCTAAACATAAAATCATTTT
>JABUQX010038429.1:25000-27500 GCA_015478945.1 Trachelipus rathkii
GAGAACCCTGAAGAACACCACTATTTATAGATTTAAAGGATGAATGGTGGTCATCTATAACAGCTGATATAGAACAACCGGAGAGGAAAGCAGGGAGAAGGCTACAGAAGGAAGGATAGATACCGAAGGAGAGAAGTTTTGATAACAAAGCTTATGTCAGACTCTATCAAAGACTTTCGATATGTCAAGAGCCAAAACAAAATAATCTGGCCGAAATGTCGATTGACAGAAGCCGCAGAGTCCGAAAAAAGAAGAAGACTTACCAATATAAAAAAGAGTGGGCTTCTATTAAAGTTAAGAGCTGATTTAAACTTAATATTTACCTATGGTTAACATATTTCATTATACCTTTATAGAAAATAACTCTAATGGTATTGGGCAGTGTGAAGCGCTTCTAAATAGTTATTTGAAATTGGTAAATACATTTTATTGAGTTAAGTATTCCACTATATTAGTAGCAGATAAAATAGTTATATACAACTGGTAATAACTCTCAGATTGAACTCAAGTCTTCATGTATTTCTCGCTGCAAACTGTAAATACATAAGATAAACTATTAGTTACAAACGAATAATTACCGCTAGAGTAATTAAATTACATACTTTGTAAATTAACAACAGGTACGTAAATTTAATTTAATTTCAAGGCTAGGATCAATTAAGGAATAAAATTTAGTTACCACTTTCTGCATTTTGTTGGTGTTTTCCAGATTCATCCTCTTCGTTTTTAGGCTTTTATTCCAACCCTCATCAATGGTCCCCAGCTCTCGCAAAGGATCGATTATTTTAGATTATACTTCATAATCTCCTTTTTTGCTTTTACCAAATATTCCGTAGATAAAAAGAATGAAGAATGAGTTTTATGAAATAATCGATTGATAATAAGTTGACTTTAATTTAAGCCAGCACTTTTTGGAGTTAAATTCTTTAAGGTGTAGGTAAGATAAATTCAAGAGAGCCTTATCCAGATGGAAGAAAATAAAAAAGGGCAACTGATTTAAAATTTATTTTGTGTAAGTTATCGGTTTGGTGGCATCGGAGACAGAATAATTTATTACTGGCGAAGCAACAAATGAAGAAAATACAATCATTGAAGATTAACAACATAAATGACTTTATTTTATAATGCCTAGCGGGGAGAATTAGAAAAGTATTGAGAAGTTTCCAAATTTTTAGGTTAGAAATATTTCAAAACTTTTGAAGAAACAGAGGTTAAAGCGATAAGACAATAGTTTTAGGGTTGAGAGGGCCCCCTTTTTTGGCAAAGGCTGAAAGAGAAGACATTTTATACATGATGGGTAGGTCGAAATAGAAAAGTAGAAACGAAATAGTTTATTTATCAAGGAAGGGTAAAAGATTGGAAGCACAAGTTTTGAGAACCAAAAGAGAATACCATCAGGACTGTCCCAGCAAAAATTTCCTGAAGGTTTCCAGTATGTTTCCTAATGGATTTTCAGTTACCATTAGGAAAATTCCTGATGGAACCGCCAGGAATTTGAGTCCTTTCATACTGGTATTAAGATAGGAATTTTGAAATTCCCAAAGGAAATTTCCTTTGGAATTCCATATGTCATGCCTAAAGGATCCTTATGGATCCCTTATGGATTTACAGGAATCCACACGAATTCCTGTAGGAAAAGTATGGCTGATGCAATCTAGAAACTTGCTGGTTCCTGAAGGAATTATCCGAAAGATTTTCATTAGGTAGCCCATAGGATTACCCGAAATCCTACAGATAACATATAAGGAAAGAGCGATATTCCCATAGGATACCTGCTGGATAGGAAGCATGGAAAAAGATGGTTCCCAATGGAAATATATATATATATATATATATATATATATATATACTATATATATAATAATATAATAAATATATAATATATATATATATTATATAATATATATATATTATAATATATACTATTTATATATAATATATATTTAATATATTAATATAATATATATATATATATATATATATATATATATATTACCGGTATATATATATATATATATATATATACGTATAAATATAGTATATATATTATATATAAATATATATATATATATTATATATATATATATATATATATATATAATATATATATATATATATATATATATATATATATAAGTATATATATACCATAGGGGAGGAGGAGAGGAGGGAGGGGGAGAGAGAAACAGAGAGCTAGGAGAGGGAGAGAGAGAGAGAGAGAGAGAGAGAAGTAGAGAGAAGAGCAGAGAGGAGAGAGAGAGAGAGAGAGTAATACAATACTAGTGAATATTTTAAATACATTTAATGAAGTATTTGCAGAGATTACAAAATAATATATTACATTGAAAAGTTCAACTTTATAATAATAATAAAATTTGATAATAATAATAATAATAAAAAATAATAATGTAACAAATATACTAATAATACTAATAGGAACGTACATAATAATAATAATAAAAATAATCACAAATAAATTATAACCCTGCACAATTATATA
>JABUQX010038429.1:30000-33070 GCA_015478945.1 Trachelipus rathkii
TTTCACCCACGTATCTGTTGATCATCTTAAGTTCGAGTTGTATAAGGTAATGCGCTCCGTAGTCTAATTTTTCCAGTCTCATCAATAACGCATCTAGTTGAGAGCAATAAGTTCAATTTAGTATAATTCTGCATTACTACTACTACTAAAAGAACAAATTAATATATGTTTAACTAGCCTAAAATTTATATATATCTATTTATAAAAAATAAAAAAAATATATATATAATATATATTATATATATATATATATTATATATATATATATATATATATATATATATATATATATATAGTATATATATATATATATATATATATATATATATATATATATATATATATATATATAATATATATATATATATATATACTATAATTATATCTATATATAATATATATATTTAATATATATATATATTATATATATATATATATATATATATATACGTATATATATATATATATATATATATATAGTATTATACCCGGTATATATATATATATATATATATATAATATATATATATATAATATATATATATAATAATATATAATAATATATATATATATATATAAAAGTGATGGACATGACATCCGCATCCGCACCTAAATTGACATCCGCATCCGCATTCGCATCCTCACTTAACGAGCATCCGCATACCCATTGTGAGGTTTGGGGTTTTAACATTTGATTAAATCTCATAAATTTACATTGTATCTTTTATCATTGGAGTTTAATGGGAATAATTGTAATTTTTAATTTCGAATATACTGTATCTATATATATATATATATATATATATATATATATATATATATATATATATATATATATATATATATATATATATATATATATATATATATTATATATAGTATATATAACTGCAACAGTGTACACAGGAGGAGGAACTGATGAACTTCTGAATGGAATCAAAAGTACAGTATATACGACGATAGTGAAAGTGAAGCGTACGTGTGTAAGAATAAATGGAATTGAAAGTGAATAGTTTAATATTAATTATAGAGTGAGGCAGCGATGTGTTAAGTCTCCTTAGCTATTTAACTTGCATATGGATGGGATGATGAAAGATGTAGAGGTATGGGTGGTAGGGGAAGGTGTTAGACTGATGGAGAATTGAAGAGCGTGTAGGGTGCCCTGTTTATTTTACGGTGATGATTTGAAGAAAGTTTGAGAGGGTCTGTAGATGGGTTTGGAAGGGTATGTAAAAGGAGGGTTTTGAAAGTAAATGTAGATAAGAGTATGGTATTGGTAGTGAGTGAAGAGAATCCGAGGTGTGAAATCATGTTGGATGGTGAGCAGTCGGAAAAGTATGTTTAGATGTTTAGGATATGTTGGATAAAAGGGAATGGACGATGTAGAGTGTAGTAGAAAAGTTGTGAATGATAGAAAGGAAACTGGTGCAATTAAATCCTTGGTGGATGCGAAGAGGCTAAGTCTTGAGTGCACTATTGTTTTGCATGAGGGTATGTTGTTATCTGTGTTAATGTTTAGTAGTGAAACCATGGTGTGGCATAAGAGATATAGATCATAGGTACAATATGCTCAGATGAACAATCTTAGAAGAATTAATAAAATGAGGAATGGACGTGTTAGGGAGTTGTGTGGTGTGAAGAAAGGCGTAAACGAGAGAATAAATGAAACTAGTGTATTAAAATTGTTTGGTCATATGGAAGCTGGTTATTTGCCGGTTGTTTAAACAGATGTATAGTGGTGAGTGTTCTGGGAATAAAAAAATATGTGGATAAAGTCAGTGAAGGAAAAGAATGAGAGTTTGAAAGAGGCAAGAAGTATTGGTGCAATAATACGATTGAATGGTTGGATTTTGTGAGAAGGTATGATTGTGGGACTGCCAAGTTATGACCCTACAATTGAAGAGATACCACAGTGAGGATCTGTTGTGGCCGTATGAAGCCCTAGGGTGATTTTTTTTGACAGCGACGAGCTCTCACTTAAGAGTTGGAGGGAGGGTGGAATATAATGGGGGAGGAGGCTTTCTTTTTAACTTACATTCATGGTTCTTCTACTACTTGCGTTGTTTCCGTTGTACGTTCGCACCTCACTAAATCTTGGGAAAGGACGGAGGAGATGAATGATGATATACTATATATACTATATAATATAGTATATATATATTATTATTATAATATAATATTATATTATATATTATATATATATATATATATATGTATATAATATATATATTATATATAATATTATAATATATATATATATATATATATAATAATATATATATAATATATTATATATATATATGATTATATATATTATATAATATATATATATATAGTATATATATACATATATTATGATATATATATTATATATATAATATTATATATATATTAATTATATAATATAATAATATATATATTATATTAATATATATATATATATATATATATATATTAATATTATAATATATATATATATATTATATATTATAAATATTATATATATATATATATATATATAATTAGATATATATTATATATTATATAATATATATATATATATATATATATATATATAATTATATATATGTCTTTAATTGCCAACAGTTTTTCTGGAGAGGTTCTTTAAAGAACCCTCTCCAAACCACTAAATTTATTGTTAGTATCATATAATACCAATAAAAAAAAAAAGTAATAAAATTTTATCTGCGCCATGAAACTCATAAGGATATATATATATATATATATATTATATAATATTATATATAAGTATATATATATATATATATAGATATATATATATATATTATATTATATTATATATATATATATATATATTATAATTATATATAATTACCTATTCTGTTTACGACTCCGTCAGTTTGAATTTTTTTTGTTTTTTTTAATATATTTCTAGTATATGGTCCTACATCATTAAGTGGTAACGGACATGATTCAAAATATATAGGACCTTTTACGACGTTTTACGATTCCGTCAGTTTTAATTTTTTTTTTTTAACTAAGGAATACCCAAGGGTAAACCAAAAGATGGGCAGGAGTCGGGGTCCTC
>JABUQX010038430.1:0-10000 GCA_015478945.1 Trachelipus rathkii
AGGGCTGAGACAATAAGAGGAGGGCGTTTTGATTATGATTATGAAGTTCTTGGAGGGTATATAAACCGCTTAATTTGCTAAGTTATAAAATAAAAGAATTAGAAATTTTATTTATTTCATTATATAACTATTTATTTGTGTTTAGAGCCTATTTTTTAATTTATTTATTTTTTTTGTATGGGTTCTGAAACTCATCATTTTGGACAAATCTATAGATAATAACATATATAAGGGATAATCAACATTGTAGTTATACGAAGTTTATTAAATCAGCACCGCACCGGCTCCAACACCGGAGTCCGGGTACTGACTACGACTCCTCTGACTTTGAATCCTTCTCAGACTCCTCCTTATTATTCATCTTCTTCCTTCCTCCTTCTTCCTCTCTTCTTCTCCTTCTTTCCGTCTGTATTGCATTTCATGCATTTCTTCTTTTTTCAAAAGGGGACCCCCCTCCGGGGGGTCCCTGGACTCCGACGCAGAATCTGACTCAGCAATCCTTCCTCCAACTCCGACTTTCACTACCCGTCTCAAATACAGTCTTTCTATATCAATTTAAATTGGGAGGCAGCGCTCCCCCCTCGGTAGCGCAGGAAGGACGTAAAGCTAGTCTTCCAACCGAGATTAGTCAGCATATAAACTTACATCCAAATTTGTAGCTCGAACGGTTAGCCTAACCTCAATTATATAATAGCATATATATATTATTATATATATATAGTTTATATATATATATATTAATATATACAGACTATAATGTATTATATATAGTATAATAGATATATATATTATATATAAACTATATATATATATATATTATATATATATAAATATATTATATCTATGCATAGAGCCGGGGCCGGAGCAGGAGCCGGAGCTCGGAGCGCGGACAAGCCGGAGTTGGAGGCGTAAAAAAACTCATTCATCTACAGCAATCGCTTGGTTCACCTCATGAAAGAGCAATTAAGTTTTTCTAGATGGGGTGAGGCGCTTTCCCCTTACGGGGGCACGCCAGGGGGGCTAATCTCGTCTACGACGAAGATTCACGTCAATCACTAGCTCGAGACCCAGAACTCGTATTCATTAAGGACTCCCTACATCTATATCACGCTCACCTCAGACGCCGCAACAAAAGGGCCGTAAAGCGACATTACATTCGACGCATAACCAGACGTACGCTCTCCGGGCGGAAAAGTACAACCCCTGACAAATCGTATTACATTCTAGCCGACCTGAAACTCGTCCCACCGGATTTCTGTAGTAAGACCTCACATAGATAATATTCCAAGTTTCAGACCGAGAGCTCTATCCTTCCTACTCGAAAGCCGGGCCGGCAAACTGTTATAACTACTAATTATTTTTAAACGAATACAAAAAAAAATTCAACAAATCCGGCGGCAACATCAAGATTCATTACTGTTCATATAATATTATTGCATGGAGGAAAACGTTATAAAGGGCTTCTTGGAAAAATACATTAAGAGTTTGATCGAATCAACTAAAGCTGTCCGGTGTTCATATTAGAATTTATTCCCCTTTTATCGTTCACAATCCCTGCAATAAAGTCTCGGTGTAGAGTACGGCAAAGCTTCATTTCAGGTTATTTTTAATCCTTAGTCTTTGTCTACACGTTTTACTGCATAAAATAGGATTTCTTTTTGCTTAAATATATATTATATATATATATATATATAACATATATATAGTATATATATATATATATATATATAATATATATAATATATCATTATATTAATTTATACTATATATATAGTATATTATTATATTATATATATATATATATATATATAATCTATATATACTTAATTAGTAGATAATATAATATATAATAGTAATATATAATATATATATATTATATATATTATATATATATATATATATAATAGTATAATATATATATAATAGTATATATAATATATATATAGTATATATATTATATATATACTATATTATATATATATATATATAAAAATTATCTATATTTTTTATATTTTATATTATATATATATATATATATATATATATATATATATATATATATATATATATATTAAAAGAGAGAGAAGAGAGAGAGAGAAGAGAGAGAGAAGAAGAGAGAGAAGGAGAACGAGAGAGAGAGAGAGAGGAGAATTAATATACGCCACGTTTATATTGCTTGCGTACAGTTAGTGTTTTCGTGCTTGGAATAGGTATTTAAGCTTCTTAAGTGAGGACATTGTTTCCATAACTATGATCAAAGGAGCAGAGGCAAAGCTTATTGTAAAAACTCTCTCTCCTCTCTCTCTCTCTCTCTGCTCTCGCTCTCGCTCTCTCTCTCTTCTATATATATACTATATACTATATATATATAATATACTATACGTATATATATAACCTATATATATATATTAGATAATAATATATATATATATATACTATACTGTATATAATATAATATATATTTACTATATATATATAATCTATATATATTATATATATATATATAATATATATATATATATATATAGATAATATATATATATTATATATATATTATTATATATATATATATATATATTATAATATATTATTTATTATATATATATATAGTATATGATGATTTGGTTTTGTGTGGTGAATTTCAAGAGAGTTTGAAGATATTGATAGAGAATATGGCAGGGTGTAATGTAAAAGAGGGGTATTGAAAGTAAACGCGAGATAAGATGTAAAGTTATGTTCTGTGATGAGACGAGTCCCTCGTTGTAAGTTATGTTAGGATAGGTGAGTGAACAAGTGTCTGAGTTTAATAGAGTTGGTTATGATTGGATGAAAAGGGAACGAGGATGCCAGAGGGTGTAGTAGAAGTGCTGAAGTTACAGGGAAGGTGAGCTGGTGCAATTGCACGTTGGTAGGATGTAATGTAGGTATTACTTAGTCGGAGTGTGCTAAGGTCTGTACATTGGGTTATGTTTATTACTGTAGTTATATTATAGAAGTGAGACATATGGTAGTCAGTAAGAGGGGACAACTAGCAGCCAGACTGACATCCGGAAGTTACAACCGGGATGTTCAAATGTTGCAAAGCAACAATTGCAACATTGTTTTCAAGCTTGACGTGTCAAGGTTAGGTTTAAGTCGGTGAGACGAATTAAGTCTTGAAGACCGCCTTCCTGAGCGTTCTGAGCCTGAACTCAAGTTTTACCCCTAAAAAATGGGCGGAGGCCCCCAAGGGGTTTTAAATTGATTAACAAAGTATTATCATTTTAATTTTAACGAGCTAAAAATATGATGAAAGCACAAGGAGTGTTGAACATTGCCCTTTTATTTCTTTTGCCCAGAAGCTTAACCGACCTATGCTACAGGTTACATGGAGATAAAATACGAAAATATAAATATTCTGTCATAGATTACGATCAAATTTAAACTCGAACCTGGTTACTACACTGAATTATTATCTTATATACGGTATATATAGATAATATTATATTTGCGACTACCAAAAAATTATAAAATTTATAAATATGGTTATATCTTAAATTTTAAAAACGTGTATGATATAGTAATAATATCGTATATATATACTATTATATATATTATATATAAGTATATATAATATTATTATATATATATATATAGATTATAATATATATATATATATATAATAATACATTATATATATATATATTATATATATATATATATATATATATTATAATATACTATAGTATATTATTTATATATTACTTATATATATATATTATATATTATATATATTATATATATATATATATTATATAATTATATATATATATGTATAATATATATATAATAATATATATATTATATATAAATTATATATCTATATATAATATATATATATATAGTATATAATATATATAAATATGATATAGTATATATACTATATAATCTGTATATATGGTATTTATTATATATATATATATATATATAATTATATATATATATATATATAAATATATATTAATATATATATTATATATATTATTATATATATATATGTATATATATCATATATATATATAATATTATTATATGTATATATAACATATATATTTGATATAAATATTTATATATATAGTATATATATATAGCTATATATAATTATATATATTAGTATATATATATATATATTCATATATTATAGTATATATATATATATAATAATTTATATATATTATAATATAGTATATATATATATATAATATATATGTATATATAACCTATATATATATATAATATATATATATTTATATAAGATATATATACTATATATATATATACTAAAAGTCATTGAATATTATAATTTAAATTATTATATTCTAATTTATCTTCATTTTCTACGTGTCACTATAATACTAATATACCTATATAGTATAACTATATATATATACAAATGTTTAGTATCGATGAATATATATCGATACAAATACTATATATTTAGTATATACTATAATTATATTTATAATACTCATAGTAATATATATATATTATATACTATTATATAATATATTATTATATATAATATATATATTATTAGGTATCGTAATGACATATTTTTTTATTACGTATACGAATTGAATCAAATAATCTATCGTTGTATTAACTTCTGAGTAAGAATATTCTTATGAAACATCTCGGATGTGGTTTTCCCCAATCAGTCACACACACAACATACTTTTATATATATCATATCTTTAAAATATAAATATATACTATATATAATATAATATATATTATATAATATATTAATATATATAGTATATATAATATATAGCTCGTATACTAGTATATATCTATACACAGATGTATTGGGCATTGATCAATATATATTTTTAACGTTACGATGGACAATCCAATCATTCATATGCTCCACGAGTCAAGATATTCTTCACCTCACGAGTTCAGAAATTCTACATGAATAAACTCGCCAAAAGGTTATGTCACCAATCACTCGCAGACAACAAACATACTTCTTATAATATATATTATATAATATGATACTATTATATTATAATATATATATATATATTATACTATATATATTATTATATATATATATATATATATATGATATTATATATATATTCCGTATCATTCCGTCATCAGCAATTAAGGCGATTGTTTTTTGATAATTACGCAGGTTACATTTGGCCTTTAGGCAAGTTATTATAGAGATAATATATATATTATATTATATTAAATAATAATATATAGATATATATATATATATATAATTGTTATATATATATATACTATACTTATAGCTATATATATATATATAATATAATCTATATATATATATAATATATATCATATATATTATATAATAATATATAATATATATATATATATATAACTATATATATTTATATATATATATATTATATTTATATATTTATATACTATATTAATATATTATATAGTATAATATTATATATTATATATATACTATATATATATATATATATATATATATATATATTGAGATATACTATATATATATATATATATATAATAATATATTTATATATATATATATATTCATTTAGTATAATTATATAATATATATATGTATATATATATATATATATTAGTATATAATAATATACTATATATATTATATATTGCTATATATATATATTTATATATAATAATTTATATTATATATTATATTATATTACTATAGTATATATATAATTATATATATAATATATATATAATACTATATAATATATTCCGCAAAATGGATGGCAAAACCATTATGCACTTAAATATTTTGTTTCGAGAGCAGTTTCCATTAACAGAAGCAGAATACAACTCGTTGAGGACATCATTTATTTAAATTTTTATTATGTTAAAATGTGGTTTACTCTTCCAATGCTATCACAGCTCCAAACTCAGATTTTAAATTTATCAAAGATACTTTAGAATACGGAGAAATTGACAGAGGTGTTTCGGAGAAAGTTTTAGTTCCTAAATCATTTATGGTACCTTAACCCAGAGCACGTTTTTTTGCTTTATTTGATGAGAATGTCTCGGAAGTTATTTACAAAAAGAAAATGGCAGAAAAAGTTTAGTCTTTAAAGATGGATTAAAGATGATGAAGTTTGTTCAGAGATTGTTCGCCGATGTGAAAATAAATAATCGAAATAGTGAAGAGAATATTCTCAAGAGACCTGTCCTATTTCCTACACTGAACAAAGCCTGAGTTTTTTGAAAAATGTAATCATGATTCATTAACCTTTCTACATGAGATCCCAGGTCTGGAAGAAAATCTGAAATGCTTTGGCCTGATGGCACATTTAAAAGTTGTTATTGACACTGCAGAAAGGGGAGTTAAACTTATTCAAGATTACAGCCACCCTTACACACGACGAAGATCAAAGACAATATCTCTTCCAGGTGGTATCGGAATGTCGCCCTCGTTATTACGACACATCTAGGACCACTTTGTAGAGGCGTTTGGTACCACCTTTAAATCTTTAAACTTTTTTGTACTATTTTCCTCTTTTCTAGGTTTTTCTTTGTTTAAGAACTAAAATAAAATTATACCTGAACTTTTTTGGAAAGGACGTAGATGAAAATAATAATAGGAATACTTTATATATTTGTACTATTCTTTAGAGTTCAGGCTAAGAGCCAGTAAGTCAAGTAATAGCTATAAAAAATACCTTATTTTAGGCCTACCTGACTTGGAAAATAGACTAAAATTTCAGGTAATACTTGCTAGTTACTATTAATACCTAAGCAAAACGTAATGCTCATTTTAAAGCTAATAGTATTAGCCTTTAAAATGATGTATTTCTTTCCTATCTACCTATAACGGTTCTCCTGCAAATACTAAAAATGTGACATTTTTTGCCCAAAAACGGCCATTTTCCCATAAGAAGGCTAGATTTGGTATTTCAAGATATCTTCTAAATCTTATACCTAGAGAACAAACGAGACTATTTTTTAAAGTTATAATACCATCTTTAAAATGAGCCCTTATTGCTCCTTTCATACATATTACGGTTGTCCCGCAACAGCTAAAATGGTCAAATTTTGGTTCATAAATGCCATTTTTCTAACTTCAGGCCAAGCGGACGGTACAAACCACCTTTCCACGAGCTGGAAATTTAGCGGATCATGTTTTCTTTTCTAATCGCATACATTTGGCCCATGGCCTACAGTTCGAACATTCGACGACTCTGAGGCCGGTACCTAAAGTATATATATATTTATTATTATTATTATATATATTATAATATAGCATCTATTGTATTCAGTATATACGTAGCCTTAGGTGATATATCTATATTATATCCACTCTATATATATATATCTAGCGAAACTACGTCAGTTACTCTATCTAACGATTATAGCATAAATATATTGTTCCCTCATCCTATACTCAACTTATATTATATGTATAAATATTATCTAATATAAATAAATACATTTAAGTTTTCTTTGTGTAGTGAATAAAGCGCAAAGCTTAGTGTTCATTTTCATATAGCAGATATATACTATACGTATATATCTGTAATATATATATATATATATATAATATATGTATATATATATATATATATATATTATATATATTTATATATATATATATTATATATTATATTTATAGTATATTAATATATATCAATATATATATAATATATTCATATATATATAATATAATATATATATAATATCTAAATTATATATATTAACTATAATATAAATATATTATATAATATGTATATTACTTAGCTTAGTCGTACCTATACTATATATATATAATAATATATAAATATAATTATAATATATATTATAATATATATATATATATATATGTATATATATATAATATATATATTATCTACTATATATATACGACTTGTGGATATAATATATACATTCATATATATCACAAAGTATCAGTATCGAAAGTTATGCAACCGGTATACGCATAGGCGGTGATGCATCTAGTCATATATATATATACTATATATAATATGATAATACCTTGGTGGCGAAGGATAAGGGCTGTAGTATTTGGTGAAGGAGTTTGAGAGTGTGTGGACAAAAGCGGTCCTTGAGATAGATAGAAATTTCCACGGTAAAGTAAAGTGTGCATCAGTCTTTTGAGCGGATGGAGCAGTCAGCCAATGTAGGGGATGGGTTAGAGTTAGCAGTAGAGGTGTGTAGTATTAGAAGAATTAAAGGTTTTCAGATATTTAGGGATGGATTTGGGTTAAGGAAGGAGGGATGAAAGAAGAGATAGATCACAGAGTAGAGAAGGAATGAGAGCATTGAGGGGTTTGAGGGAATTATGGAAAGGGGGCGGATTTATCACATAACTTAAGATAAGTATGTTTTAAAAAATTTGTGTGTGTTCCAGCGGTTCTATATGGGTGTGAAACATGGAGGTTGAACTAGGTCCAAGAAGAAATTGGAGGTGTTTGAGATGAAAGGGTTGAGAGCGGTATGTGTGGGCTTAGTAAAAGAAGGAGGATTAGGAGTAGGAGTTTTACAGTAGACATACCATTGGAAAGAACTGATTTGGTTAAAATAGAGACATCGGGAAAAATAAGATGGTTTTGGACATCTGGAGAGAAGGGAGGAACAGAGGGTGGTTAGGAGAGTTTGGGAGGGGAGATAGGAAGAAAGCGAAGGGGAGACCAAGAGAAGGTGATGGATGGAATAAAGGAAAATGCTGGAAGAAGAGGATGAGAGTGGAGGAAGGTGGGTGAAAGATCAGAGATAGAAGAATGAGGAGTGGAGTGGAGAGGAGGAAAAAAAAAGTCTTAGGCCTCTTCGTGTGACAAATGCCGATAAAAGACAATTAATTTGTCATGTTATATTAATAATAATATATTTATATATATATATATATAATATATATATAATATAACTATACATTTATGGTAGTATGTATTTATCATAGTAGTAACGTTATATATTTAAAGATATAATATTTTTAGCAGGGAACAATATATAATTATTGTTCCTCTCTAGTAAAATAAATCTATTATATATATATATATATATATATTATAATATAATATAATTATATATAATTATATAATATATATATATATATTATAATATTATATATATATATTATATATATATATAGTATTATATATATATATATATATATACTATATATAGTATTCGCTACACGTCATCCTGTTAGGGGTATGCTCCTCTCCAGAATCTATCAAATACATTTAACTTCAACATTGCTCGTTTCCTCCTCTACTGCCTCTATCGTCTTGGCTCTACGTTTTACAGCCTTCCGCCACCAAATCCATCCATTCTCTTCCTCGGTTTCCGATGGTCCTCTCCCATTCTGGTCTCCAACTCCATTCATCTCTTACTCAATTCTATCCCTTCTTCTCATTCTAATCACATTGTTTAAACCATCCTTAAAACTGTTCTATCCCACGGCATTTCAAAACAGATTTCACTCCCATTAATCTCCTCACTAATTCGCTCCTCATTCTGTCTCTCAACGATACGCCTCTAATGGTTCTAAGCACCCTCATATCCGCAGCTTCTATTTTGTTTTTTTTTGTGCCGTATTCATTGTTCAGGCATTCAATTAACAAACATATCGAGCGTTCAGCAATTGTTTTATAATATTATATTTCAACTCTTGTTGTTATCTTTCTCTCTTTAGCAGAGGTATAAAACCACTTCCCATAATCAGTGAGATCTCCCATCTTCCTTTCAACTCGTCATTCTCTGTCTCCCATTGATAATCAAATACCAGCGCTTCAAATCTCTTAAATCTATCATTTTACTTGCTTAAGTGTTGAAATCTCTATGTTCACTACTATCTCTTCCCTCTCTCTTGCAATAACCATTATTTCAGTTTTCTCTCTATTTATTCTAATGGCCTTTGGATTTAGCAACTCATTCCATCTATTCACAGCTTCTTGCAGGTCTTCAGCTCTTAATGTTATCACTGCGGCATCAT
>JABUQX010038430.1:12500-21776 GCA_015478945.1 Trachelipus rathkii
TAGTCCGCCTGCGATCTTTTTTTGATTGTTTATTAATTGCCATTTACGTTGAATTCGTTTGTCAAGTTTATGCTTGCTTAGTTTTTCTTTAATTAAACCGTTTTCCTTCTTGCATTTTTGTTTACGAAACGTAAGAAATGCTCGAGTTTGCGTTCGTTTTTGTCAAATGTAGCGCAAAATCGTAAGAAATGCTCACCAAACGTAAAGTATTCCTTAATTCTGTAAGATTGTTATTTCCCGTGCTTGCCGAATATAGGATGTGCTTACGCAAAATATGTAAACAAACAAAATGGCGGCAGGGTAGGCCGGTTTGAATTGATGAATGTTTCTTTCAATAAAATCAGATTTAAACCTAATTTCTTTCAGATCGATAAACTCCATCACAATAGTTGATCAATTATTTGTAATATAAACCATTTCTTATTTTTTTATTATTTCTGTTTATTCCAAATCCACGTGCTCCATCACACCACCTGATTCCAATTGTTTGTAAACAAAAGTAAACCTATGTGAGAAATCATGGTCGTTTTTGCACAAAGTTCATCCTAAAACTTGGTATTTCTTGGGGAGCGTAAACACAAATGACAAAAACGAAAACGGTCTAATATAGCCGTTTTCGTTTTGGCAATATTATACTTAACGAATTAGTTAGCAAATATAGGAATACTTTTTGACTATTGTTTCTCAAATTGTTAAGAAAAAAATTGAGAATATTCTCACCAAACGCAAGAATTTTGACAAATTCCGTAAGATTGCTATTTCCTTATCTTACCAAAATATCCTATTCCTACGAAAAATGTAAACAAAGGAAATGATGGCAGAAAGCAGTCATGAAATTTTTTCCTTTTATTTTATTTTTTTTACAATGGAATCAATTTTTTTTATTATTAATGACTTTAAGAGTAAATAAGAATTGATGTCAAAGTGTTGTGTATATTCACAAATTTTTATTATCATTAAAATATTGAGATAAAAAAAATGCTATGATTAATGTTTTCACGTACGGGCGTTGAAGATGCTTCCTTGAATACAAATGGCTTTAATTTTCAGCTTTTCCAATTTTTGATGAAAATATGTTACAATGATCTACTTTTTCAGTTGTCTATTATCTTCCATCGGTTATATAAACTAATAGCATATAATATATATTATAGTATAATATTATAATATATATATATCATATATACTATACTAATGATACTATATAATATATATATATAATTAATTATATAGGTATATATATATATATATATATATTATAGTATGATATATAAATATTATATATTATAATATATCCTATATATTATATATATATATTATATATATATATGGACAGCATTAAAATCTTATTGCGAAGAAACGCCGATCTTTCTGAGAGCTCGGGGAGAACGAGTTTCGAGACAAATGGAAGAAAATGCTAGTTTCACTGAAGGGTGAAACCCTATCCTCGAGTGCATAACTCAAGACTAGGTATCGGAACCATTGTGCGATGGAGATTTTTTTCTAGAGTGTTCTATGATTCAAGGATTTCGGGCCCGAAGGAAGAAAATGCTGTCCAACTGACAGGGCAAAAGCCCTAATGGAGATTTTATAAATAATAATAATTAATAATAATAATAATAATAATAAATAATAATAATAATAATAATAATAATAATAATAATAATAGATAATAATAATAAATAATAATAATAATAATAATAATAATAATAATAATAATAATAAATAAATTATATTAACTCCTTAATAATACATATAATAATAATACATAATATATATAATATAATAATAATAATAATAATAATATAATAATAAATAATATAATAATAATAATACATAATAAAAATAAATAATAATAAAAAATAATATTAATTAATAATATAATAATAAAAATAATAATAATAATATCCAGAAAGACAATCTACCATTATCAGACCTCTCTAATGTAAATTTCCTAGGAGCCATTAAGATAAAGCTGGGTAGTGCTAATCTGTTTCATCAAGGGTTTCAGGTCCACTGGTCAAAGGAGAAGAAACTTAAGAAAAAAATAAAACTAAATATATTGAACAAAAAAAATTATTGTAACAGGTAAAGCCATTTAGAATCCATTCCTTTCTTGAGTAAATATCTTATGAAAATATTAATGTCATGAATTAGACACAAATTTCAGTTCAGTGAAATGGTCTTTAAGAGAAAATTTATATCAAAATTTTCATAAGTAAAATATGGTTCACTAAGTGTTCACTTTTTAGAATTTGTAGTGTAAGCTTCAAATAATTGTGATGAAAAAATATTTTGAAGAATTCTTCGCCGAAAGCTGTCAAAAAATCATGATAAACTATGTTTTATAAGTCTTAGAATTTTGGGACTGCAACTCTGCTTTGTACCAGAATATGAATGAGCACACAATCATACGATCAATATGAATTCTACTAAAATAATTTTATAATGACAAAAAATGAGAAAAGAAAAATTCATTGAATCATTTAAGTAGTATGACGACTAGTATGATCGTCACGCCGGCTTTTGCGATAAGAAGAATATAAGGCTATCGGTCTGAAACTTGTGGAAATATAATTCTACTTGAGATGTCATTAACTCAAACCGATGAAGTTTCATTCAAGTCGCTAGAAATGTTTATAT
Organism: Trachelipus rathkii; assembly: GCA_015478945.1. Classification (NCBI taxonomy): domain Eukaryota; kingdom Metazoa; phylum Arthropoda; class Malacostraca; order Isopoda; family Trachelipodidae; genus Trachelipus; species Trachelipus rathkii. The sequence continues at coordinate 15,144 of JABUQX010038430.1, forward strand.
TGGGGTACCTTCCCCTAAAAGCGTAGCTCAAAATATGTCGCTTACGCCCTTGTTAGCGGCTCACTAAAGCGAGCGATAGATTAGGCCTAAATCGAGTTTCTGGTCGAGCGTGATGACGTAATCTCACGTCGTAGACGAGATTACGTGTGCCCCTCTGCGTCCCCCCGTAAGGGGAAACGCTGCCCCTAAAAAATTAAATGGTTCGTTAGAATGGCTGAAAATTCTGATAACAAAGAAAGCTATTTCACCCGAAGGGAATGCGATCTGAGTCGAAAAAACGATTCCTGAGTAAGGAAATTCGTTTTCTTACGCTCACGATTCCGACCCGGCTCCGGCCGGCTGCAGCCAATGGGCACTCCAATATATATTATATATATATTAATATATAATATATATATATTAATATTAATAATATAATATTATAATATATTAATATATATATATATTTTAATATATATATATTATATATATATTAATATTTAATATTATATATAATTAATATATTAATATTATTATATATTATAATAATATATATTAATTATATTATATATTAATATATATATCTTATATATTCTATATATATATATATATATATTAATAAAATATATACTATATTATTATATATATATATCATTATATATTAATTACTTTATTTATTCTAATAGAGGTTAGGCTTTAACGTATCGGGGCTAAATTTGGCCTTGTGAGTTATATTGATACGTAACTCGTCGGAGACTAGATTAACGTTCCCCTTCTGGCTACCTCCTCCTAAAACAATTGAAAATGATTGTAGAAGAAACTGAAATTTTGGATGACTGGGTAGAAAAGTCGGAGTTGGAGAAGGATTCTGAGTCCAGATTCTGCTGTCGAGTTGAGTCCAGGGAACTCTCCCGGAGGGGGTCCCTATTTGAAAAATAAGAAGAATAAGTATTAAAACGAAACAAGGAAGAAGAGAACGAAGAAAGGACAAAAGGACAGGAAGTATAAAAATAAATAGCCGACATGATTCGGCAAAGGATTCAGAGTCAGAGGTTGTTTGGAGTCAGTACGGGCTGGCTGTGTTGGATCCGGTCCGGTGGGCTGATTTAAATAAAACATTCGTCATAAACAACCATTTTGATATCTGCTTATAGATATGTTAATCATATGAGTCTGTAGATTTCAAAAATGATGGTTTCAGAGAACATGCAAAAGAAAAAAAAAATAAAAAATAAATAAAAAAATAAATAAATAAATAAGTAAAATTCATCTTATTCTTTTTATGTTTATAACTTACGAAATTTACGTTTTTACATACACTAAGGTGCGTAGAGAGAGCAGTAAAGTAGTAAAATCGCGGAGCTAATCACTAACATGCCCTCCTCCGCCTTCCATGAGTGTGTTGATCTTGATTGGTCTATTGATTATCGATTTACAGTCATATTTTTAACTAAAATTGTCACGTTTTACATAACCACTAAATCAGATAATCCAGTAAAATCAAGTAACCATCATAAGCCAACGCAACCACCCTGTTCAGTCCATCCGTGATCTATTGATCTATTGATCTATTGATTCTATTGATTCATGTCATACTTTTTACCTAAAATTATCATTTTTACATACCCGATTAGATATCAGCATAAAATACATAAATCAAACTGGCCATACCACAAGGCCCACATCATCCATGATCTATTGATCGATCTGATCTTTTGAATCTATTTGATATACATATTGAAATAATTAGAGTTGTCAGCGTCATATTTTTACTATAAATTATCAATGTTTTACATACCCTATAATCAGCATCCCACATTCAGTAGATCCAATACACCCAGGCCTTACCCACATCCTGCCTTACCCACATTCATCCATGATCTATTTGATCTATTGATCTTATTGATCTATTGATTCAAAGTCACATTTCCAGTATCATTTTGGATAAACAACATTAAAATCCCAAATTCTTCTAATACTACCTGATCAATACGGAATAGATGGTACGAAAACGTAACAAAGTTTTCATTTTTAATAAAAAGTTTACTTCTATGAGCATCGTCTTGAGACATGATGATACTTAATAACAACGGCTAAACCTAACACAACCTACACACGAATAAACTGTTAACATTAAAAAGCTATCCATCACTTAACGAGACACGTAGAGATCCGTAATGGAAAGTAGCATTCACATGACGATAAGATGAAGTGCAGAAGCTTTGTCAGGCATATTCTAACATACCAATTACTCTATATTACATTGGTAACTAAATGAAATTAATATGTTAAATTATTTCTATTTTCAAAATATTATTTAAGTTAAATACCTTAATTATAAAAATCTATTTTGCACATCAATAAAGCTAACATAGCGTAATATGAGTACTTAGAAAATAAATGTACAACGACCAAACCTAACACAACTTACGCAAGGAATAAAATGTTAACATTAACAAATGTGCCATCCACTTAACATCATTAAAGCTAACTACATTTACCTACAAAATTTAACCTAATCCCACCTTTTTCATCATATCTCTAACAATATTAACGTTTAATCTTACATTGACACAGTAACATTTTGAGCAAAAAATGTGCTATCATAAAATTGTCCGATTTATCATACAGACACAACGAATATATGGCTAACGTAACAAATTTTACATTAATAAAGCTAGTAACATTTGTCAAAAATGTATCATAACCTTACGCTAAAATATAATAATCCCCAAACAAATAATTTGAGCAAACATAACAAATTTTTTTTCCAACATTAAAATAATAAATTTTATCGCAACATAACATAAAAATATGTTCTTTGAATATAAAATATTCATATTCAAATTAAAGTGAGTTTTTACACACCCTAAAGCGATAAATTAGTAAATCTGTAAATCAAGACACGCCCGTGACCACCTCATCCGCTCCTCCCTACCTCAACCTCCCGTCCTGACCTTTTTGATCTATTATCTGATGATTCATGAGACATACCGAGTATAATTTCGGATAAACATAGAAAAAATATGTTCTTTATATTCTAACTACTCACGAATATATTGCTAACACTAACAAAGTTCTCACATTAATTAGAGCTAACATAGCATTACAGAACTAAGAATATATAATGTACATGACAAAACCTAACACACCTAACCTTACGCCGGAATAAACTACTAACATTACAAATTTCCATACTTAACAACAGGAAAGTACCTAACACATCGTACATAACGTAACCTCTTCACACTTTTTCACACATATCTCTAACATATAAGATGTTAATTTTTACATTAACACTATCGATTTAAACATCGCATTTCGAGTACAATTTCGGATAAACATATAGCACAAATAATGAGTTCTTTATATACTTACCCAGCGAATATATGCTAACATAACAATATTTTCACATTAATAATATACTAACATAGCGTAACATGAAACTAAGAAAATAATGTACAGCAGACAAACTAACACAACTTACGACTGAATAAACTGTTAACATTACAAAGTTTCACACTTAACACTAGTAAAGTAACCTAGCATGCCATACAAAACGTAACCTATCATACGTTTTTCCATGCATGATTCTCAATAATATAATTTTTAAATTAAAACTAGTTATAAATATTTACAAATCTTTATCATAAACCTTGTCTAATTATCAATAGCAAAGTAACTAATAACGTGAAAAAAATTAACAAAGTCTTATCCAAACATTTCATAAAAATAAGTTTTTGTAATAACATATCATAGATAAACTTGATAGTTTCTATGATTTTATAAGCAGTAATCAGTAATTAAGCCATCAACACCTCTCCCCACCCCTCACTCCATTGACCTTTAGATGCTTTGATCTATTGATTCATGTCACATTTCGAGTAATCATCTGATGATGTCACATAACATGTTAAGAGGATCTTCCTTCATATAACTAGAATGCATCGAAGTAAATGCTAACGTAAACAACGTTTTTACATTAATAAATCTAACAAAACATAACCTGAACTACGAATATAATACAAAACGATAAACCTAACACTACCATACAACCTGAATAATACTCACTAACAATTAAAAAAACTCCGTGCACTTAATAACAGTAAAGTACCTAACAACAATCGCATGCAAAACGTAACCACCTATTCTTACTTGTTTCTTTCAAGCATATCTCTAGCATGTCAATGTTAATGTTACATTAACAATCGCTAAAATATTTACCAAAAATCTTCTAGCATAAAACTCTGTTATATCATCATACTGAAAACGAATGTATTGCTATCGTAACAATTTTTTACATCAACTTCGTAATTATTTAACAAAATTTCATTCATATAACTCCGTCGTCTAAATATCAAATCCCAACGTAATATATTGCAACAAACATCGAACAAGTGTGGTTTGACAACCAAACATACATAAAAATAACAAAAACAAATTTTTCCCTGACATAACATAAAAATAAGTTCTTTGACTAAAATATCACAGTAAAGCGGTATAGTTTACTTATTTTACATACCGTAATCAGTAAATCAGTAAATCAAAGCCACCCATCACCTACATTCCTAAATCTATCCTACCCATCCCACCCGCCTGAGATCTATTGAACTTATTGATTCAGAAGTCATTTTCGAGTATCACATTTTGGATAACATAAAATAAAAAATTAAGTTCTTTATATACTATTCTAACGATACAAATGCTTACGTTCAAAACAAAAGTTTTAGATCAATAAAACTAACATAATATCAACCGAAACTAAAGATTATAAATTTAAAATGCAAACCTAAACATACCTAGCGTAATAAATAATCCCGCTAACATCCTGAAAATTTCCCTACTGATCAAGGTAAGTAGGTAACATGCAATACAATACTCGATATGTTCCCACTTTTTCCCGCATATCATCAACAGGTAAAAGCCGTATTATTAACAAAATCCCTTAGACAAAAAGTGACCAACTCATCAAAAGATACCAGTACTTTAAAACTATAATTGACTAACTCACTTCATCAAAAGTGTACTTCGTTTCGAGTAATAACATCATTTGAACTGATGAATAAAATTGTAGACATTAGCAAAATTCTCTGGGGGCAAACCTAACATTAACTCAACAAAAACTTAACTAGGCTCACGTTTCTAACACAATCATCACGGCAGTTAACAACAGTAATATCTTTAACTAACCAATCATTTCTCTTCCTAAAAACAATCAGGGTTAATTTCACAACTGTCCATACGGTAATATTAACCTAAAACCGTTTTGGCCTAACATAACAATAAACAGTTTTTCATTAACACAAAGAGTATCTAAAGCAACACATCAACTCCCGGAGAAAGCCCAAGGAATGCGCCCCTTGAGAGAGAGGATGTGAATCCTGAAATGCGGGGATCCACCCCCGAGGGTGAAGCAGGTTTACCCGTCCGAAGGAGGAGTAAGGCCTCATCCCTTTGGGCTGAGGCCAAACATCAACGCCGCTTACACCCCTTCGGGTGATCCTCCATACTCAGATTCAACAATCCTTTCAAAGGGAGCCATCCCCTTGGTTTTCTCTCGGAGGTGATGTGTTTGCTTTAGATACTCTTGGTTATGAAACTGTTTATTCGTAAGTAGGGTATGTCAGGTATTAAATAATTACTAATGACAGTGTGAAATTAACCCTGATTTGTTAAAGAAAAATGATGAGTATTTGTAAGATATTACTGTGTAACTGACGATTGATGTGTTGGAAACGTGAGCCTAGGTTAAAGTTTTTTGTTGAGTAATGTTAGGTTGCCCGGAGAATTTTGCTAATGTCCACTTTTATTCATACTTCAAAATGATGCTATACTCGAAACGAGTGACACTTTGATGAATGGTAGTGTCAAAACTCATAGTTAAAGATACTGGTATCTTTGATAGATTGGTCCCTTTGTTAAGGATTTTGTTAGATAATAGGCTTTACCCTGTTGCCTGATAGGCGGGAACAATATAGTGGAACATATTCGAGTATTGAAATGATCTGCTTAGCTACTTTACTTTACCCTTTGATGGCTAGGGAAATTTTCAACGGATGTTAGCGGATTATTTCCCCATCATTACGCCTAACAACTTATGTTAGTTTGCATTTGTACATTATTTTTACTTAGTTTCAGGTTATTGAATACTGTTAGCTTTATTATTTGATGCTAAATACTTTGGTTGCGCGTAACCAATATATTCGTAGGTCAATCTCAAGTTATATAAAGATATTTTTTTTTATGTTAGTTTTATCCAAAAATGATACTCGTTTAAATATGACTTGAAACAATAGTTCAATAAGATCATAGGCGGGTGGGTGGATAGGGAACTGTACGGGATGGGCTGGCTGATTTTACTGGATTTACAATTGTACTAGTTTTAAAACAATCAGTAAAACTATACGGGGGTCTTTTACTGTGATATTTTATTCAAAGAACTTATTTTTTTTTTTTTTTTATGGTTATCACCACCACACTGCCACATAAATTTTTTTTTTTTATTTTATGTCTCAAAATATTTGGTTAAAACTTGTTTATTTTTTGCAATTTATTCGGGGTTTACATATTGAACTTTCTGAAATTTAGACGAGTTAAATTATCGAATTTTTTTTTGTTAAACCTATTTATCGGAAAGTTGATGTAAAAATTTGC
>JABUQX010038431.1:5000-10000 GCA_015478945.1 Trachelipus rathkii
TTAAAATCAGCTGAAAATTGGTATGAAATTCCAATTTTAGGGGAATTGAAAGAGGTGAAGATAAGCCGGAAGAACCAAATAACTGGTTCCCTGTCCTTGAAGGAGATTTTCAGATTCCAATGATACGGCTCTCTCTCTCTTTTGCATCTTCATCCGAATAATATGAAAATCGACAAGGAAAAGTTCATTGATGAAATGGAGAAAGTTCAACTGAAGTATAAGTCAATGAGTTCAATGGACAATTTTCTTGCCGAAGCAAGTCTTTGGTATGACGTGTGGTCTAAGTCATATAATAATGACATTCAGTTAATTGATTTATTGAAGCATTATAAAACATTTTATCCATCAGTAGACACCGCTCTCATGATTGCTCTTGTTTTTCCTTCAACTACGTGCACAATTGAAAGGTCATTTTCAACTTTAAGAAGAGTCAAAACGTGGCTGAGAAGTACGATGGGTAATGAACTGCTTAGCTCTTTGTGCATGCTTAGCGTTCACCGTGAATATATTGCACAGGTTGGTCAGCAGTATACCTCGATGAATGTCTCAATAAGTTTTCGTCTAAGCCTAGGATGGTTCAATTACTTTTCACGGATTCATAAATATTGTATATATATTAGTGATGGGACGATTAATCGTCATCGTCATCGTCATCGGCAAAAATCGGCATATTTTTTTTAAAATCGTCATGTAAATGCCAAATTCGCCAGTTATTTTACCAATAGAAAAAAATGTCTCACTCTTTTCTCGATAATAATAATAATAATAATAATAATAATAATAATAATAATAATAATAATAATAATAATAATAATAATAATAATAATAATAATAATAATAATAATAATAATAATACATCATATCATAAGAAAAAATAAACAAAAAATAATAATAATAATAATAATAATAATAATAATAATAATAATAATAATAAAAATAATAATGGCAAATAATAATATTAATAATAATAATAATAATATCAAGCAATAATTTTATATATATATATATATACTCTCTATATGCTCTCTCTATATGCTCTTTCCTCATATATGTTTAAAAAAAACATTGGTTTTGTTAAAAAAAATAAATGTTTGGGGTTTTATCATTTAAGTGGTTTAATGTAATGGTTTTAGTGGTTTTATGGATTTAAGGGGCAAAAATCCACTTCCTAAGAACAATTAATATTATTTTATATTTCAAGATTCCTTAAATAAATTTCTTTAAGATTCCATTCCTTCTTTCACCATTACTCCACCATCCACTCCATTATATACCATCCTATCTAATTACTATATATATATATATATATATATATATATACTCACTCTCTCTTTCTCTCTCACCTATGCTCCTCCTCCTCTTCTCTTTCTCACTCTATATATATATATATATATATATACTCTTTCTATATATATATATATATATATATATATATATATATATTGTGTGTATTCTCACAATAACAAAATTCGCAGAAAAATTATTGCCTTTCAGCTACTCTCGATTGAAATATTAAGAAAACCATATCAACATACTAAAATCATTAATACTCCTTCCTTCTTCCTTCACAGCAATTTTATATGATTCCTTCATCGTTCCATCCCATCCCCTCTTTCTTTCTATATATATATATATATATATATATATATATATATATATATATATATATATATATATATATATATATATATATATACTATATATATATATATATATATATATATATATATATATATATTGCTTTATGGTGTGTATGACTTGTTCAGTGGGCCTAATGGTTCCTTTCACCAGTACTGTGCGTTCCTTATCACACCTCATCCTCCAGACAACATATCATATACATATACTACAGCCCTCTTCTAGACAACATCTTTCAGGAGACATCCCTATCCCTTATATCCAAACGTGTAGGGAGAAAAAATTGCTCAGTATGTCCTGCGTGTCGTAGAAGGCTACTAAGGGACGGTGGTAGTTAGGTTGGCTGCCTACTACCACTTATCTTTTGCCAGAGAATGCTAATGCATACCTCGGAGAAGGTCGTGATCGCAGTAAGCGCCCTTCCATCCTTCAGCGAAAATGTATGAATCGGTATGTATGAAATATCAGGAATAAGTATTTGAGGAGATGAGGAGGGGTGATGGATGTATTTGAAGAACCGTTGAATTGCTGCTGGGTAAAGAAATAAGTGAAGGTGTGGTGTGGTTTTGAAATGTGTTTTGTGTTGCTGTGAAAAGGAATGAGAGAGGGGGATAGAAGGATTTGGAATTCTGATGTTAAATTGAGTTGTGGTGAGAGCTATGGTAGATTTGTTGAGAATTGCTAGAGAAGTCTAAAGGTTAGAAATTCAAGGTTTGAAAGGTCCAAAATTGGTTTGCGACATATGATCCATCTGAAGGTAATTAATGTTGAAAGAGTACGATTTTCTGGGATAATCTGAATGATGTTTTGGATGGGGGGGGAATAGGAGATTCAGTTCATTTGCCACATATCTGCCCATTCAAGGTTTTTTTTACAGTTGTCACCACCACTCACGGGCAGAGCCCTATTCAAGGAGGGGGTGTGGTACTCTCAAAAGTTCACCCTCTAGCGCAAATTACGCATATAAGCACAGATGCAGGCTTTAAAGTGAGGAGATTAAATTCCGGTAGGAATACGAGATGGAAGAATTCCACAAAGGAAACAGGGGTGAGAACACGGGGAAAGGAAAGGGCTTACCACAGCAAACTAGCCTGGGTTACCAGAAATGTCCAACTGTGCTACATTGCTTTTGAATTACAGGTACCTATTGTGCTACGAGGCGTCGTAAAAAGGTGAAAATTTGGTGCATAAGGTGGTTCCACTCAGGTGCCGCTGCCCGAGGTACCCTATAGGATAGAGATAAAGAAGCACCAGCATCATATATGAGATAGAGAGGTCTAGAAGAGTGAACTGGAAGAGTACAGAACCAGTTTATAAGCCTTTTGCCATGACTCGACCCTATCAAAGCAGGTGAAACCAAGAGGCCCCTAGATATAAAGAGCAGTACTCACGCGCGGGCGGATGAGACCTTTGTATAGCAGAGCAACTGAGAAAAGGAGGAAAGTCTTACAGTCTAAACAGAACTTCCAGTTCTTTGGGGGCCGCCCTAGCAACCGTTGTGATGTAAGGAGTTTCCACTTGGCATTTTGGTGCTGTTGGGCAAGGATGTTATAGGCCCGGTAACAGGAGAGCGAACAGAACCGTCCAGAAAGAGACAGGAAAGTTTAGGTGAAATTTTTGGAGAGAAGGAGATTTGCTTTAAAGTTGGGTTTTAAAGGAACAGATTTCCACAGGGTTATTTCTATTCATCATGAGAGATAAAATCGGAAGGAATTAAGACGAGGGGAGCGAATTCCAGAAGTAAAGTGGGAGTAGGGTGATATGAGTTAAAGAATGAAGAGGTCGAGTCATCGGAATACGAATGGATAGAGCTAGAGGTGCAGGTGAGAAGATCATTAATGAAAGTAGGAATAAAAGTAGGAATGAAGGCAAACCCTAGGGAGGTGACGAAAGAAGAATCGCCCATTAACAACAGCCGATATTGAGCAATTTGAAGAAAGCTAGATATAAAGGCTAAAGCAAGAAGGGAGGAAGCCAAAGGAGGCGGAGGCAGTGACGCGTGCATACTCGGTCCAAGGTATTTTGTATATGTGGCGCCACCACTTAAGTACTCCCCGTAGTTCTTTAAGAGCGAAAAGGCAAATGAGTTTAAGAATGTATATCGCCAGTAGACTTCGGTGTAGCAGAAGGCGTACTGGCGATCGAATAATTTCAAAGATGATCTAAAGAGTGAGTTGGGAGGTTTCAAAAGATCTTGGAGAAAATGGAATACAAATTAGAGAGCTACAGGGGGCGGTAGTTAGAAGAAGGAATCAGAGCGAAAGCACAACACCGGAATAGGTTGGACGTGACTTCCAACACTAGAGAGGGAGAGAAGTGCTAGTATTGAGACATAGAATATAGTTAAGCGAGGCCAGAAGATTCAGTTTTAGAATTAGCAACACAATGATCAGATTGAATAAAGGAAGGAAGGTAGTTACAGCGTTGCTAGAGATGAAAAGATTTGTCTGGCGGAGACCGGGAGGTTGCGCCGCTGCAGTGAAAACCGAAACGCTGCTCGTCGAAAGGTATCCCTGCGCGAATTTCAAGCTATGAATGAAAGTGCTTGAAATTGATGAGGCGAGAATTTTTTTAAAACCCGATGACACTGTCTCTATGCCCTGAATGGCCAGATAGCAAGCACGATCAGACCATGGTTATGAGGAAAGAAAAGAAAGATTTAGTTTTAGAAGAAATGAATGAGGAAAGAAGAAAAATTTAGCTGAAGGAATGAACCTGCTCATCCATCAAACGATTACAGCTCCCTCCTCATCTTTTAAATCTTTATACATCCATCATTATTCCTTATTGAGGTAGCCAATTTGCTATCGTCTGTAAACTTGGAAACCACCACGTTTAAGTCCCTAGTCTAAATATTTTATACATGTATGAGGAACATCCACCTAAGAAATTGTTACGGACCACAAACATGTATCCTCATTTCCATTAATACTTTTCATTTTCGTTGATTAACTATTATTATTATTATTCATTATTATTATTATTATTATACTATTATTATTGTTGTTATTATTATTATTGTTATTATTGTTATTCATTATTATTTTATTATTATTCATTATTATTATTATTATTATTGGTATTTTTGTGTGTGTATTATTATTATTATTGGACTTAAAGAGATCAAGATTTTGATCCGTATAATTTCGGGTTGATCCTGTTCCTCCCTGTTTACAGCCTTATATATATATATATATATATATGTACATATATATATATATTCAACTCGCCTGTATATATATATATATATATATATATATATATATATATATATATATATATATATGGAGAGAGAGAGGAGAGAGAGATTTTTTTTAGTGGTTTTCCAATTGTCGTCATCGTCTCTACGTCATCGTCATCGT
>JABUQX010038431.1:15000-22500 GCA_015478945.1 Trachelipus rathkii
AAGTATTAGTAAAGGAGCCCGTGTTTGTCCCCATGATTTATCTAAGTTATTGTATATTGGAATTAAAGAAGAGGTGCGAAGCAGAAAAACAGTTGGGGTGGATAACGTAACGGGATCCACTATTGTTAATAGATATATAGAGGTGACTGGGCCCAGGTAAACTTTATTAATATTAAGGTGTGGGGTACGCTTAACTCCATCTTTAAAAAAGAGGCACTTGTTAATTCATATGTATTTATCACACAATTGATATTGAGTGATTGTATAGTTACCAGTGTAACTATTTATAAAAGAAAAACTTTTACTTTGCTTTTGGTGATTTCTACATACTTCAACTGGACTGGATATAAAAGGTTAGTGTGTGTGTTTAGCTTTGATAGTTAGTATTTTTTAATCAATATATATATATAATATATTATATATATATATATATATATATATATATAATAGTATATATAGTATATATATATATATATATATATATATATATATATATATATATATATATATATATATATATATATATATATATATATAATATATTAGATAAGATAACTGCCTCATCCTGTCTACAACCTCACCGGCAAGTGGTGATACGGTATTGAATAAAAAATAACGCCCATCAAGTAAATTTCACTCTGCTCTGCGGATTGAACCTGGGCACCTAGCAGATGACGTGTAAAGTGTTTGACGAACTACGGCCACGAATGGGGACTAAGAAGAGCGGCGAGAAATGTTTCCTGTAGTGAATACATCACCCACACCAAACAGGACCACAACGCACTCCTTCCCGTCCAACTCGGCGTAGGGTCAAACTGGCACGCGCACAGAGTGAAATACTTATTAACCCGGGGAATATTATGTATTGATAAGATAACTGCTCATCCTTCTACTGTGAAATTAACTTGAGGGGTTATTTTTATCAATACCTATCACACATGCGGTGAGGTGTAGAAGGATGGAGCAGTTATCTTATCAATGAACATAATATTCCCCCGGTTAATAAGTATTCACTCTGTGGGACTGGTGCTCAGTTTGACCGCCTAACGCCCCGAATGTGGACGGGAAGAGTGCATTGTGGTTCTGTTTGGTGGGTGATATATTCACTACAGGAACATTTCTCGGCGCTCTTCTTAGTCCATCGTGCCGTATCGTAACACCTTACGGCGGTCATCTGGCTAGGGCCCAGGTTCAATCCAAGAGAGTGAAATTACTTGAGGGGTTATTTTTATCAATATAATATATATATATTATATATATATATATATGATATACTATATATATATATATTATAGTATATATAATATATATATATATATATATATTATATATAATATAATATATATATATATATATATAGTATATATATGATATATATAGAGAGAGAGAGAGAGTAGAGAGAGAGAGAGAGGAACAATGTGTTTCAGATGGGTAAGGGTGGTGGTTTAACGGTGCGAGAAGAATTGATAAAATGAGGAAATGAACGTATTAGAGAGACGTTCGTGTGGTGTGAAGAAAGGGATAAATGAGAGAATAATGAAAGTCGTCGAGATGTTTGGTGCATGTGGAAAGGATGGATTGATCAGTCGGTTTGGTATAAACGGATGTATAGTGGGAGAGTGTGGCTGGGAATTGACTGGCTGGGAAAGAAAAAGTGGATTGAGTCAGTAAACGGAATGCCTGGAGGAGAGAAATGCGAGTTTGGAAGAGGCGAGAAGCAAAGGTGCATAATAGAGTGAATGGCGGGGTTTTGTGAGGGGGTATGGTTTGTGCACCTGGGCCAAGGGAATGAACCTACAATTGACGAAATGCCATAGTGAGGGTCGTCGCAGTCCGTGAAGCTCCTATGGGTGGCATTTTGCCCTGACTGCGACGAGTTCTGCACTAAAAGGTATAAAAGGGCGGTAAGGCTGGGCTTTTCTTTCGACTTGCTCATTAATTCCTTTTACTACTTTTCTGTTTTCCGGTGCCATGTTGCGCACCTTACCCCAGTCTTGGGAAAGAAGGTGATGATGAATCGATGATGATTTATTAATATATACTTATTATATATATATATATATATATATATATTATATATATATATATATTATATATATATATATATATATAATATATATATATCATATATATATATATATTAATATATATATTATATAAATATATATATATATATATAATATATATATATATATATATATAATATATATTATATGTTTGTTTTATTCTTCATCATCTACCTTTTTTTTCCCCAAGATTGGGAGTAAGGTTTGCGTACATGCTATCGAAAAGAAGGCAGTAGGGAATATGAACAAAGTCGAAGAAGAAAAGCCGCAGCCTTTACCGGATCCCTCTGTACCATTAATTAGTAAGAACTCGTCGCAATCAGAAAATTCCACCCTGAGGCTTCACGGGACCGCGACGGACCCCCACTATGGTAAATCGTCAAGTGTAGGGTTCATCTCCTGTGGCCCCAGTGGGCCACAACCATAACCCCGCTTTACAACACCCCGCCATTCTCTCCAATCATGCACTTTTCTTCTCGCCTCTGCCAAATTCTCATTTCTCTTCTGCAAACATTCCTTTACTGACTCAATCCACTTTTTCTTCGGTCTCCCAGCCAGTCGGTTTTACCAGCACACTCACCACTATACATCGCTTAACCAAACCGACTATGCATTCATCCTTTCCAGCATGACCAAAACCTATCTCAACAATACTTTCATTTCATTCCACGTTTTAGCCCCTTTCTTCAAAACCTACACAACTCTATAATACTCATTCTCATTTTATTCAATTCTTTTCACACCTAGCATGCCCCTTTAGATCTATCCATCTAAACACATTGAACTTTAGATCTAATACTTTCTTATCGCAGAACGCATAGTCTCAATACTTAACAATCACACAGGTAACAAGCATACTCTCACTGCAAGACCCTAGCGCACTCAGACTAGTCTTTTACATTCAACCAACGATTTAACTTGCACCAGCCACAGCTTCCTGCCCATTCAAACGAACGTTACTACTACACTCCTGCATCATCTGTTCCTTCTCATCCAACACATAACCTAAATATTTTAAACTCAAGACACTTGTTCCCAGCTGCCACCATCCCAACGCATAACTTAACCATCTGAGGGCTATCCTCAACTCGCAACTATAACCTTGACTCTTATATACGTTTATTTTCAAACCTCTACCTTTTACACACCCTGCAAGATCTCTCAACTACCAAGTCTTCTCAAAACTCTCTTCAGATGTCGGCCACAAAGAACCAAATCATACGCATATAATAGGTAGGGTACCCTCCACTCATCTGTCCATTCCCATCATTCTAACACATTTCCTGCCACCCCACCTCTAATTCTTTCATACCCCATCCATATATAAATTGAAATAAAGAACAGGAGACATAACACAACCCTGTCCTACTCCACTATTAATAACTAAACCCAATCACCTTTGACACGCCGAATTATCTTACACACGCCACACTATCCTCATAAAACATACTTTGATTCCATTCAGAAGCTCATACCACGAACACCAAATATCACTAATCACCTGCCATAGAGCTTACATCCGGTCCTTTTGTAAGCCTGGATGCCCCGTCCAATTAAACCAAAATACAATGTATTCCTTCTTCTCCGAGATTTTCTCAATCAACATTTGATTTCAATGTAAAGATTTGATCCCACTATCTTTACCGACTCCTTAAACGCACCCTTTGTTTTCACCAATTCAGTTCTTCAGTCACCTCGACGCACTCTTTCGACAAAATACCAGCATTATATCTTCCCTATATAACACTCAATAAACTTATTTCCCTATAATTTCTAACAGTTATCCTTATCTCCCTTACCCTTATATAAGGGTACTATTAACTGCTCTCCTCCCAATCTCATGGGAACTATACCTCCTATACGCTTTATTAGCACAACTTCAAATCCAATCATCACCATAATCATGCTCCGTGTATTCGATCATTTCAAACAAGTAATTTCATCTAACCTGCAGATTGTACCTGTTCTTTCAAACTTTCTTAGCTCTACCCATTCAACCTCCTCCTTGCTAATAAACTCAATCCCCAAAATACCTATTCTCTTGCAACCATCAAAACCCACACACACATTACCTATCACATCTTCAATTACTGCCAATATTATGCCAGTTTTCGAAGTGTTCTTTCCACACTCCTTCACATCCATTTAATCAGTTACAAAAACACCATCTCTATCATTATTCTAAGCGGATTCCCTTTATTCTCATTCTTCTTACTGCTCCGCGCCTTCCTTCCCAGAAGAGGCTGTCCTATTCCCGTTGTTAAGTCCCCATTCATTGCCTCCTTCCAACTGTTTCAATTTACCTCTCTTTTCTCCTACGTATGCACCTTTAGTATTTCTTTTTTCCTGCTCCTTATATAGATTCCAAGCATCTTTCTTTGAAACTTCATGCATTTGCTTTTGAGTATTCAAACCGCTCTTTCTTTTACTTTTAACCGGGGCTTTGCATCCTATGAGCACTGAAAAAATTAATATATAAATACAATTGTGTAACTACATAAGCCTTACCTTGAGTTTGTTGGTTATTCAAAGACTTTTTTTGGTCCTTGAGGAAGTTATAGGTAGTTTTAAAGATAACTTCAGCCTTGTGGCTTTATTAAATTATAACTAAATAACTTATTAGGTTAAAAGGAGAAAAAGCAAAGAAGAAAAAGAAGACATATAAGAAGGTTTGAATAAAGGTTGAGAAAGGGAAAAATGATCAATTTACCTCCTAACCCACCTACAATTTTTTTATTATGAAAATTTTGAATTTCACAAGCCACAATTAAATAGACCGGCTATTGAATTGAAGTGAGCTCCGCAGTTGTGGGTTGTGAAAATTTAAGTGAAAATGGTAATAACTCACATGTAGACAAAAATTATAAAGTCTGCTTAATAATAAATAAAAGATACTGTATATCAGCTAATGTTTTTTTAATATCTCTAAATAAAAACTAAAAAATTAGGAAAGACTGAATAGTAGAAGTATATATAAGTTTTTATATCTCCCACTGAAGAGTTGCAATGAAAACCATATGATAAAAGAATAAATTTTTACAATTTCAGATAAATTCCTGTGAGGGAATTTTGACACTTGAGCAAGCAGCTGGTGTAAGAGGTCTTTTTTGAACTGAATTTGAAGCTGAGAAATTTGATGTCTGTGGGGAGAGTTCAGTTGAGGTGAATTTTATAACCTGAGTATGAAGGTAGTACATGCTAACAATAGGAAGTATCACTATTACTTTGGAATACCTGAATTTGAAATTTGAGGGATGCAACTTGATCTGTATTTTCATTGTTTTGACCAATTCTGAATTGGAGAGATCACTGCTTGCTTCAACATCAGTTTCTCCACTGGAGACAAAGTGGGTAATAGATAACTCCAATGGGTAGAGATGACAAATAGAATAATGACAGGTTTGTCCATCTTCCCTTTTTAATAACACACTCTTGATCTTATTGTCCATCACAACAATGACTTCCAACTCTGGCCAACAAGCCAGAAGGGTCTAGCTTATTGATGATGTGTAGTCAGAACTATAATCTCCAACCTTAATTCTGTTGGTCCCACTCGTGACTGGATAGAGATTTCTAACTTGTCTGGCGCAATTTAATAGATAAGACTGCGGTACCATAATCCCTGAAGTCTCTAACTACTTCCTTGAAGCAGTTAGAGTTATGGCTAAGTCTTGTTGTGGGGGAGGAGGAAGTTTTTTTCCATATTGGGGTGGAAACTTCATTGAATATAAGGTTTGAATTGCCATAAGGCTTCAAAAAAGAATTTGGGGAGCAATAGCTTCCAAATCATTATCTGATGACCTATTGGTTAAAGGTCCTTGAATTGATAACATTGGTGATATTTGATATACTTGTTAACAGTTGAAAGTAGGTTAAGGTTGCCTTACCTATAGTTTTATAGAGACATCCCTTAACTGTTCGTATTATTCTCTCCCAAACTGATCCCACCCAACTGGAGTAGATTGGAATCTTGTAATGTTTGATGTTATTAATACGCATATGTTCGGAGAACATATTTGAAGACAAAGATTCTAACAGTATACTTCCACCTAGTTTGAAATTCCTGGCATTATCTGAGTACAATTGGTACGGTATGCATATATATTTGTTGAAACGTTGATGAAAGTAAAAAGGATTCAGTGGACATATCTGGAAGGACATCAACATGAACTAGGCTCTGATGTTAATGGCAGGATGAAAATTAACAGATAATTTTTTTGAAGTTTTCTTATCATTACTCTTTTACACAGAGATGCCCTGTAAAGTCTCACGCCAAGTTGCTCAAAGACGCCACAAAAATAACTCTTATGATGAAGGAAGATTAGTCATTTTTGGATATTTAAAGGGTATACTGTTTAATTTTTGCATACTATGAGAATATACAGTCCTGACAAAACATTCTTTACAGCCTGCCTGGCCTTGGTAATCCAGAAGCATGAGCTCTATGAAATTGATAAGTCGTTTGAACACCCAAGTGTTGACATTCATCTAGAATGAAAATCTCTTATGATTAATTTAGTGAGATGATGATCCTTGCCAAGAAGAATTGGATTTATCACATCATCATTATATAAAAGTGTCTTGGCAATTCTCCCTTTGGATCAGATGAGGCCTTTATCATCTATGAATAAATTAAGTTGATTAACTAGCAGTGGAATCTCATCCTTTTTAGGATTTTGGAGAAATAATATCTCCTTAGAAAAACAATGCTGCTGCATTATCTTCAACCAATAGAGTTGGGCTTTCTGATCACAATCTTTATACAGCCCTTTACTCCTGCTAATGAATTTGAATATTTTAGAAGTTACTTTATAAAGCCTATGCACACTTGAGTAGTCTTTAAAGGGTAACAAAGACTGAGTAACAACCACAGATGTGTGACATTGTAAAGTCTTTTCCTTATTGGCCTCAGACAAACATTTAAGTTTACTAATAGGCCATTGAGATTGATCTCTTTGAGATTGAGATTGATTTCTTTCAAAATTGCCATTATGGCTAAAGGGTCTTTAGCCATAATGGCAATTTTGAAAGAAAAGTAGAGGTTGTAACACCTCTGGTAATCAGATCTGCTGGGTTTTTCAGCGAGTAATTGATGTGAAGCATAAAAATGATCTCTTGTACTATCTTGCTCAACTTGAATTTTTAATTTGATGAAATTTCTTTGCGCATAATTATGAACAAAAATATTTATATAAAATTATAAAGCCATGAAAGAAATTAAAGAACTATTTGAGCATCTACAAACACCTTTATGCTTTTGAACTGAATATTAGGAAATTCTGATAATATTGATTTGATACACTTGAAAAATAAAAACACAGATAACAACTCTAAAGAGGGCAAAACCCTAGATTTGAGAGGGGCCACCTTGGCCTTTGAGAATATTAAATTAGAACCTTGACCTATACTATAAACTGCAAAACCATAACAAGAG
>JABUQX010038431.1:27500-30880 GCA_015478945.1 Trachelipus rathkii
TTGTCGAAAATATTGAAAGGGACGGTTGGATATGAGTTACAAAAAAGCTCTGTTTGAATCGCTTCTTGTTATCCCTGTCACGACCAGCCTCGGAAAGAAAAGATCGGGGTTCAGTACTAATGGAACCAAGAATACTAAGTAAAGACAAGAAGTAGAATGCTGACAGAAACCTTAATGCATTGTATGACGATAAGCATCGAGGAGTCTGAGATTCCAACTGAGGATTTTTCTAAAAAAAAAAAAAAAACAGTAGACTTGTATGCGACGAAGAAAACTCGCCGTATACTATTCCTTTAAATTTACTTTTTTAATACTAATACCCCTAACTTACTAGTACTAACGTCGGGGCTACGGCCTACGGAAGTGTTATATATATATATAGTATAATAATATATTATAATATATATATATATATAATATATATACTACTTATATATATATATATTAATATATATATATACTATAAATTTATATTATAATTAAAATATATATATATATATATTATATATATATATTATAATTATATATATATATATATTATATATATATATATATATAATATATATATATATATATTATATATCTATATAATATAATAATATATATATATATTAATATATAATATATATATATATATATATATATATATATAACTATTTTTAAAAAAGATCTATTTCCTTATTTAAAAAGGTGTCATATTACTCATATATATTTTAATTAATAAATAATTCTCTCATAAATTTGTTTCGGTACCCTTATGTTTATTTTATTTATCTAAACTTCCGCCAATAATTTCACAAAGTAGATTGCTAATATTTTGTACAACTAAAAAGATTTGGTTTATTTCGGATATTGAATAGATTCAGTAAGACAGTAACTAATAAGACTCAAAGATTAGCTGACAAGTGACAAGAATATCATTATCCTTTAATTTTATGTAAATTATGGTTATACTTATGTGCCCCCCCGAATCTCTGTAAAGCCCCCCTCCCGGAGAAAATTGTCTGAAAGAAACACTGTGTAAGAGGATTAAAAAGATATCCAAGAACCTTAATCTTCTG
Organism: Trachelipus rathkii; assembly: GCA_015478945.1. NCBI lineage: Eukaryota > Metazoa > Arthropoda > Malacostraca > Isopoda > Trachelipodidae > Trachelipus > Trachelipus rathkii. Next base: position 28,562 of record JABUQX010038431.1, read on the forward strand.
ATTCCTGCTGTTGAACTGTTCTACCCTCCCTTCCATAAAGCTCTTAATTGACTGCATTATTAGAGTCCAACTTCTAAAGATGGAAACGCACCATCTTCCATTCTTTCTGTTGCATTCAGATAAAGTTTCCTTTAAATGTTGTGGATCATTGACACTAATAATTAAATTATCTACAAAAAAAAATTATTCAAATAGAATCTGAGTACATGCATCATCCTCATAAGACTGAGCATGATGCTTTGATGATATAATTGAGGATGAAAGGTGAAGATGTGAAACCAAAAACAATGGTTGAGTATCAATAAGCCTTTAATTGACCATTACTTTTTTCCCCAAAAAAAAGCAAAAGCGATTGCGGTCTTCGATAGATTTTAACTTAATCTGAAGGAAGGCTTGCTTTATATCCGCTAGTATAACAAACTGATTTAATCTGAACCGGAATAAATGGTCCAATAGGGAAGACATAAAGACTAGTCCAGTAAGGCTGCCTCATTTAAGAGATTGGTAAGAATTAGTTTTAAGAGCAGGCCGTTAAACACAGGCCTGAACCTTTTTGATACTTTTGGTTCGTCAGTTTGAATAACAGGGTCTGTTGAGGAACCCTAAATATAATTTTTACTACTCAGAGGACGATACTCTGAACTCTTCAATAATACCATCAGCTAACTGTTGCTGAAAGACATCATCATAGGGGCTTTAACTAAATCTTTTCTTTCTAAAATTTTCATGAACTCTATTAAGTACTGAAAGAGCAATGTTTATAGTTGATGGCAAAACAAGGGGAAGTTATCTTCAATTCCATAGAAAGATCTAATATGATCATTTCCGTCTTTTGAACTCTTACTACTATTTGAAATTTTTCATCTGTTTTCAAATCATCTTTCAAGATTTATATTAAATGGATACCTTCTTAAGCTAAGGACTCTAGATTTGAACATGTTTTTCTAATCCTTGCTCTACCTCTGAATTAGTTAGGATATGGCTTAAAGGATTAAAATAAGAATGTACAGGGTTTAAGACTGCATTAACCAAAGTATGGTTAACCTGCAAATGATTTTGATTTTGAACATGAATGTGATTTTGATTTTGAACAATTGACGGTGGATTTGAAACTATTATTTGATTATTGTATATAAAATTAGTAATATTTCCAAATGGAATAATAGAACTATCTCTTAACTTAAAAGCAGATCCACTCATACATTTAATCAATTCTAGTTGAGGGAAAATGCTCTATAAATCAAATGCCTATTAGGGGCATCCCAATCCAAAAAATGAGTTATTAGTCTCTTTATAGCCAGAATCAGCCAATTTATAAGATTTATTTTTTAAATTAATTAGAGCCTGATCTACGAACTTAATCTCATAACTTAATTGAAGATCCTCATCAACCAAGAGAGGAAGGGTGAAACAAGACTGGTCCATATATACATCAAGAACAGTCTCCTTCAAACTGCTGGTGGTAACACCTAAATAGGTTTTTATATTGTATTGGGTGCTTTGATGATTCTCTACAGATATATTGAGTTTGTCAAGCACTCTTTTAGAAAGGTAGGACCTCTGTGAGCCACAGTCGACTAGGCATCGAACTGAAGCCGAAACTTTACCTCTACCAATCCTTATAGTAATTGATGGTAACAAATATAAATTGTTGGTGCTTTGGTTAAAACTAAGACATACATTTGTGAGAGTGGAACTTTTCCTTTGCTTACAAAGAGCAGTAATATGACTTCTTTTATTGCAAACTTGGCAACTGAAAGAAAGTTGCTCCTCAAGTCCAGGACACTGATCTGCGGTATGTTTAGTACTTGAACATTTGGGGCAAAAATTAATTCATTTGCATCTTTAAATTCTTAAATCACTATGTTTGATACAACATTGCAATTGGTCATGCACATGACCTTGGGATGAACAAAACTTACATGATTTTGAATAACCTTTGATTTTAGAAGTGGAATAATCAATACCATGAGAAGCTTCATTTCCACTAACTTCATTAGTATGAGTTTTGAAATTTTGCAAAGCAGAATTGGAATCAGGTCTATTATTAGATTTTAAGGACTCATTCGTCCTTTGATTTTTAATCTTAATTTTTAAATTTAAAAATTAGGCTTATCCGAATTATTTATATTTTTAAATTTTGAATAAGTATTATGGGAAGGGACTTGATTGAAATTTAGACCTTTATTATGATTTGAAGTTTTAACAATATTTTTGATAACTTCATTGTAACTATCGAAGATGTGATTTAAATCGGGGTAATTGGTATTTTCAACTTGCGAGTAATTTCCTTTACTACCACATTAGGTGATTTTGACA
>JABUQX010038432.1:0-23192 GCA_015478945.1 Trachelipus rathkii
TCGTTTTAATTTAAAAGTTAACAAATTCACTACATTATATATTCACTGTTAACTAAGAATATTTCAAAGTTTTTTAAATAATCGGATTTGCGTTTATTATTTATATGTACATGGGCAATCCGAACGTAAAAACACCACAACAGCGTCACTCTTACAGATTAAGAAAACTGACCTCTGTCTTGTAAAATGTGAGTTGAAATTACTACTTGGAGGCGTAATTTGGGATAGAACCTTTTTGGTTCGCCGAGGCGATTAGGCCTAATCCAGGCTCAAAATAGTATTAACCTGACTTCTTGCTGTAATTATGTGGTGGCAAACGTAATCGTTAGGCCTAATTAGGGCCTAAATTTAGGATAAACTTTTTTATATACAGACGGATTTAACTAAAACCGGGTCAAAAGGTAATTTCAGTATAGACAAGATTCGAGGAATCCAAATTTTATAAATATATGTCAAACTGAAAATGCTGGATCGGTAGAATCCTTTAAGCAGGTAGAAGGAAGATGGTTTACGTTTCTAGTGAGTGGATGTGAGTAAATCCTTATTCTATAGGACAGCGCATGTGATTGGTCGAGGATTATTTATCACTTTTTGGTTTTAAGGTATGTAATAACCTCCTCAGGGTAGGGTCTCCGGAACCCTCGCTCGTTGGTATTTGGATGTCACGGGGGTTCCTCTGCCACCAACATGTTTTTGCATACCTAAAACCAAAAAGCGATAAGGAATAATCTCGACAATACTCTGTAGCCGTCATATAGAGAAAAGGATTACACCTTCACTCACAAGAAAGGTAAACAGTTCCTTCCTACGCTGCTTAAGCGATCTTACCGTCACGGCATGTTTTCAATTTGAAATATAGTTTATAGAAGTTATTTCTCGAATCATTGTCTATACTGGAATTTACGGTTTGACCTGGTGGATTAGCCATAAATCCGTCTTGTATATAAAACCGGTTTATCCTAATTAGGTCCTGAATTTTAGGCCTAGCGTAGTGTATTGTGCACCACATTTTACAGAATGAAAGGTCAAGTTTGAAGATATATTCTTGAACTGGAATTAAGGCTTAAATCGCTCGGTACAAAAAGGTTTACCCAATTTAGGCTCATAGTTATGTACACATTTTACAGGAGAGAGGGTCAGTTTCGTTCCATCGGAACTTATAAATTGTTGCCATGGTTGATTTGCCCATGGTACATAGATAATAAGTAAGAAAATCCGAATTATTTAAAAAACATTTGAAATATTTTTAGATAACATCGAGCGAATCATATAAATGTAAGTGAATAATTTTTACCTCTGAATAAAAACTTATGAATGATTATTATTAAAACATGTTATGTTAGTAAAGAAGAACTTATTTTGTTATTTTTATCTCGTATTACAATGGCGTATAGGATGATTAAAGCAGTAATCAATGAGAGACAAGAACTGCATAGAATGGTGTAGAGGGGTGCTAGGTGGCTGACTTACTGATTTACTGATTTATGCTTTAAGTACGTAAAATATATGTTGTTCTTAATAAAATTTCATAAAGATTTAGTAACAGTTATTGTTAGAAACTTGATAGTGTATAAAATTTTAAACAAAAAGTATTTAAACCAGTTAATAATAATTCCTTTGTCAAAGATAAGTGGATTGATGTATTATAGAAGTATTAAGAATCTTGAAAAATTTTAGTTAATTTGAATGAGTATATAAAGTGTACGTGTTTAAATTAATACATAAAAATGTTAAATAAATTATACGTGGATATATGTGTAAGTGAGTGTGCGGTGTGTGTGTGGTGGTGTGTGTTGTGTGTCGTGTGTTGTGTGTGTGTGGCTGTGCGTGTGTCTGTATAATAATACTAACATTAATAATAACAATAGGTCATGAAGTAATAACATTAAGTGTATAATAATAAAATAAAAATAAAATGGTTTAATAATATCAGCGTGGTATAGGAGTGTAAGTGACTATAGCTGTGTGTGGGTGTGTGTGTTTGTTGTGTGTGTGTGTGTTTGTGGACCGCATGTCTATGCGTTAATGTAAGTGTCTATGGGTAAATGTAAGTGAAATGTGAAATGTGTGTATAAGTGTCATGAGTGGAATGTGTTGTATAAAGTGGTCATAGTGATGTAGTTCTAATAATAATACAATAGGCCATGAAGTAATAACACCTTAAGTATAATCATAAAAATAAATAATAAAAATAATAAATAATAAAATAATAATAAAATATAAATAAGGAAGAAGCGCAAGAGCCATTTATATACAAATAAATAAAACTAAATGTTAAAAATATATGATAACACAGTAAAACATATGAGTTAAGCAGTAAAGCAGAAGCCTATTATTCCCCTCTGTTAAGTTAGCAGTACAGGCGAAAGTTTAAAGCAGTAAAAGCAGTAAAACAAAAGCATACTATTCCCCTAGGTGTTAGTTAAGATGGTGGTTTGAATTCCTGATTTACTGCTTAAGGGTAGTAATGTATATGAGTTTAAGCAGTAAGCAGAAAGTTAAAGCAGTAAAACAGAAGTTAAATAGCAGTAAAGCAGTAAAGACATAATACATTCCTTAGGTGTTAGGTAACACTCTATTGATTTACTGATTTACTGCTTTAAGGTATGGTAATCGAAATGAGTACAGCATGTAAAGCAGAAAGTTAAGAGCAGATAATACAGGAAAGTTTACACATTAAAACATGAGTAAAGCGTGATAAACAGGAGGAAAGCAAGTAAATACAGTAAAACAAATGAGCATACGTAGCCCTCTATGGTGTAGTAACCTCTATTGAATTTAACTGATTACTGCTTTATAGGTCTTTAATACTATAGCTTCTGTTGTTAATAAAATATTCGTTACATTGTAGTAAATAAGAATTAATTATATAAAGACACTTGTATTTTTCTTCTTACATCACATTTTAAAAATTTATAAATTAAAATTATTAAGTAAAAAAGGTGAAATGTACAAAATATGATATAAATAGACACACTATTGTAAGTGATCAGATTTAGGACGCGAATTGTTTTTAATAAATAATGTTTAAGTATGTAGTAGAAGTGTTATACGGTGATTAGGTTGTCTATGGGTAAATGTAAGTGTCCTAGTGAATGTGTGTATAAGTGTCATAGTGATGTGTGTAATGGTGTGTGTGTGTGTGTGTGTGTTGGTGTGTGTTGTGTGTTGTGTGTGTGTGTGTTGGCTGGATGAAATAATTTAGATAGATCCAACAGTCAGGTACCTTACATGACAGTCATGTAGAACAGATCCACCAAAGGCTAGCATTCAGTTACCTGGATGGAGCTCAAGGGCTGGGTGAGCAGGTCATGGTGTAGGATAGGTGTAGGCTGGGTGTAGTGTTAGGTTTAGGTGTACGCTTAGTGAGGCTGTGTGTAGGGCTAGGTGTTCAGTGTGTAGGTGGTGGTAGGTTAGGTTAGGGTTAGGATAGGTTAGGTTAGGTTAGGTTAGGTTAGGTTAGGTTAGGTTAGGTTAGGTTAGGTTAGGTTAGGTTAGGTTAGGTTAGGTTAGGTTAGGTTAGGTTTAGGTTATGGTATAGCGGCAAGGTCAAGGCGAAGTATATGGTCACGACAAGTTAAGATATCAAAAGGGCTATGCCGATAAAGGAAGGTCAAAAGATCACGGTGGGCAAAAATTGGACGCCTGGTAATCGTCAGGGTGTGTATGTGTGAGCGTACGCAGCACTTTGTGTAGATGTGATCGAATATAATTCAAAAATAGGGGCTGGCCCCGTAAGGAAGTGACATAAAATTACCGTGGGCAAAGAATGACATATATATAATATATTAGTATATATAGTATAAATATGAATATATATAATATATATATAATGATATATAATATATATATATATAGATATATATACTAATATATATATTATAATATTATATTATATAGTCTATATATATAGATGTGTGGTAAATCTGTGGTGAGTGAAAGTAATGTGTGTGAGTGGTAAGTAAATCTGTGTGAGTGTAAGTAAATCGTGTGTGTGGAGTAGTAATTCTGTGGGTAATAATAATATGGGGTGATGTGTGTGTGTGTGTGTGTGTGTGTGTGTGTGTGTGTGTGTGGTGGTGTGTATTAAATGTCATAGTGTGTATGTATATTTATGTGAGTAATTAAACACAATAAATTTTACCAACATTGCTAATAAGCCTACACTTTAACTTATATAATAAGACTAACTTTTAATTATATATATATATATATTTATATATAGTATATATTATATATATTATAATATTTATGTGATTATTTATTATATCGATAGTGACGTCACTATCGATATATATAACGGTGACGTCATTTAAACCGAAAATGAGAATAAAAAATTTGTGTTACAGCTTGAAAACCGTGATTTAACATACGATATGTCTTTTATTTTTCTAAAATAAACGCGTTATAAGGATAGAATATATTATAGTATAAATATATAGATAATTAATAAATATATATAATACCTATAGTAATAAAAATACATCTATCACTTATATATTATTATATGTATAATATATACGAATCATATCATACATCTATAGTATTTGTAAGGTGGTTTAGCTATGGTTTGGGCAGTCAAAAGCCACGTGTTAGTTTCGCCACGTGCTTTACGGTCGAATTCAAGATTGCGTCACTTTGGCGCTTCTCAGATGAGAGAGACATTAATCACAGATAATATAATACTGTCGAGAAGAGTTTATACTAAGTAATTTTAGATTAAAATCGTGGCAAAGGTTTAAATTTCAATAAAAATGAATTCAATATAAAATTTTCGATATCAAATAGCTCTAAATTGTAAATGCGTCGCACAATGTAGCCGGAAACGAAACTACCTTGCTCTTCGTCTCATCTCTCTCTCGTCTCTCTCTCTCTCTCATCTCTCTCTCTCGTCTTCTCTCTCTCTCTCTCTTTCTCGTCTTCTCATCTCTCTTCTCTCTGATTCTTAATAATATAAATGAAGAATATATAATATATATATATATATATATATATATATTATACTATATATAGTATATATAGTATATATATATATATATATATATAGTATATATGCTAATATAAAAGCGACTAAGTCAATTGGATGATTTCATGCTCATGTTTGGGTTGGCGGGTTTACTGGGAGAGGGTAAAAAGCCCGACATGTGCTCTCAAGATTTATTTATTCAGTTAGTTATATTATAATTATTTATTATATTATTTTATTATATTATTTATGATTTTATTATTATTATTATCTTATTATTACTTATTATATATTATTATATTGATTATTATGTATTGATTTAAATTGTATTAAACACGTGTCTCAAATAGGTCTAAATGCTTCGAAATGTGGAGGCAAACGAAATCTCTCTCTCTGTCATTCTCTCTCTCTCTCTCTATATATATATAATATATAATTATAGTATATATATATATATATATAATATATATAGTGTATATGATATATATTATATATATAATATTATATATATATAAAATTATATTATTTTATGATATTATTATTATTATTATATTATTTATTATTATTTATTATTATTATTATTTAATATTATTATATGATTATATATTATGGTGACTTTGTTTATATAATAGTCACGAGTTGGGTTAATACAAGTTCAAATATTGTTTTAACTTAGCTTTGATGACTTTTATAGAGACTTGACATCAAAGGTAAATGGTCGGTCGAGTTTATTTTGAAAATGACCGATAGAATGCGGAAGCGGTTAAGACGTAGTGGCCTTGAGGTGGTAAGGAGGTTAAGACGATGAAAATGTGTGTGTGTGTGTGTGGTGTTGCAGATAGCGACGGGTCGTGGTAATGGTGGGCGGGTCAAGCTGGAATGACACAATGGCTGAGAATGTGAACCTACGGTTCATGTGGGATGGATCGGGCCAGGAGGGCGGAAACGCGCGGGCGGAAAACGGTGCGCTGCGAGGTGCCCAGGATTCGAAACCTAAAGGTTATGGCGTGGCGGAAAGCACGGGCGGGAATTGCGTGGACACCTGCGGTGCCCAGGTATCAGAACATCAAAAAAGGGCTAAGCCCCTAAGGGAAGCAAAATTAACGGGGGTCAAAATTGACACTGGATGAAAAATTAGGAGGGGGTAAAATAGGGAGGGCAATACGTACAAACGGTTGCATTAGCAACCGTTTTGGCGAACCCATCTTCGAAGGGTGCCTAAAATAGGGTTGCCTAAAAAAGTTAGGGTTGCCAAAAAAATACGCGTTGCCAAAAAATTAGTCTCAAAAATTAGGGTTCTCCAAAAATAGGGTTCTCAAAATTGCACCCTAGAAGGTAGCTGAGTAAAAATTTGGGCCAAAATTGACCCATGGAAGAAAGGGTGCTCGATAAAAAGGTAAGCCCAAACAGGTCAACGAGCAAAAAGGTCAGGGCAGTAAAAATTTGGGCCTCAAAAAGGTCGGGTGGGTCAGGGGCAAGGTCAGTCAAGGTCAGGCAAGGTAAAAAAGGTCGAAAATCAAGGCAAAATTTTTTGCTGCGAAATGGGTTACCTACTATATATATATAATATTATATATAAATAATATATATATAATAATATATATATATAATTATATATTATATATATATATATATACTATATAATATTTAATATATATATATTATATATATATATAGTATATATATATATATATATATATATCTAAAAATAAAATTAAATTTATTAATATATATATATATGTATATATATATATAATATATATATTATAAGTTATGTATATATATTATATAATTCTATATATAGTAATATATATATATATCTTAATATATATATATATATTATATATATATTTATATATAGGTATATATTATATATATCTAATATCTCTATATATATATTATAGCTATACTATATATTATAGTATTATTATATATATATATATATAGTATATAATAATATATATATATATTATGATTATATATAGTATATAATTATATATATTATATATTTAATTATCCTGAAATTTAATTTTCAAAGTTATGAGTATTTTAAATAAATAATAATAAAAATATTCTCGTGTAAATAAATTAAAAATTTAATAATATCTGAATAAATTAGATAAAATATAAAAAATACATAAATAAATTATTCCATTATTATATAAAAATATTATAGTATATATTAAATAATTTTATTAAACATAATAATATTGTCATCATGGGATAGATACACAACAAATTAGTTAATGAGAATAATTTAGATTAAGCAAGAAAACATAGTAGATTGAGAATGCATCCTAGTGAATGATTAGGAGCTTGATTAAGTGCATAGAAAGATGATTTAGATAGATAATATATAATAATAATTAAATTCGGTTATTTAATATAATTAATAGATTAGTTAATTAAAAATTATTAATTATTAGAATATATTCATTTTATATATGGCATATGAAACTTTTTTGGTTTTAATAATAATAATGATTAAATAATTAATTGAGAGACTGAGATTGAGAATGGTATATACGTGGATGAAATCAGTGAGATGAAGAATGATTAATAGAAAACACAGTTAGTAGATAAGTTGATTCACTAAGGTTGGTAAATACAATGGGGTAGATACACAAAGTTAAATTGTAATAATTAGATAAGCTAATAATTAATGAAATTAGATTAGATAAGCAAAAATAGTGGATTGATTGATAGAACAGAATATTAGTAGAGCTATAATGATTAGATACGAGAAATATTTAATAGAAGTAGAGATTGTTAGATACAGTAAAGCGGAATGATCTATGTAAATAAATATAGTAAGTTGATTAGATACACAAATGATAGATATAAAGAAAATTAGTATTGAATGATTAAATAAAAATATAGTATATGAGTGAAGCTTGAAAAATTAGTTAATAGATAAAGGGATTAAATGCATGAAAATTAGTCTGATATAATGATGAGTACACGAAAAATTAAGTAGCTAAAGATAGATCGTAGATAGATAATAAAATTATATTAGTAATGAAGGATTGATTGTGACAGAAAATAAAGATTAGTTGTTAGAGATAGGATACGCGACAGATTAGTAGAACAGATTATTATATTAGCAAGTATAGTAGATAGAGAATGATTAGATACACGAAATCCATTTTATATATAGTAATTTAGAAATGTAGCAAATAGGAATTATTTATATAGCACAATGAAGAAGGTAACAGCACAGAAATAACATCAAAATTTAACACTGTCACTAAAAAACTATTGTCATCTTTGACCAAACTATGTTAAACAATTTACAAAACGCTGACAGACGCTTGGGGAAAGCGCAACTATATTAACTGCTGATATATATAAGCTGAAAGTCCTACCAACTGCGGTGCCAAACGTTTCTGTATTGTTGATTCAACTTACTAAGTAATGTTATCACGCTTGCCAACGCCGGAAGGAACTTATTTACTCTATAAAAAAAAGCTTGAAAAGTTCCTTTAACATTCAATACGTAAAGACATAATTTCACGCAACATGTTTTTTAAAACTTTTTAAAGGCTTGACAACTAGGAAAGTGCAACTAATTACCTGCTAGATTAAAAGCAGGAAAACTCTTACCCGCTAATGCTTCCAACGTTTGCCAATCTTTTGATCAACCACCTTTATACAATTTAAAGCTTGACAAACGTTGGGTAAAACCTCAACTAGAATAACTATCTATATAAAACTAAAAAATGTCCTTCACCGACTACGAGCATCTCTTCCGATTTAGCTTCCGTATGGCGTTGGCATAAGATCGCGGAGACTTTCACAGCGATATTTTCCTGATGATGTCAGGTGACTACTTAAGACACCTTGTCGATCGCCAGAGAGTCTGTTGAAGTATAGTATTATTATTTTTATTTGTACTAGAATGTATGTATTAGTATATATCGTTATATATATATATATTATATATATATATATATAATATATTATATATATATTATATATATTTAATATAATATTATATATAATATATATATAATAATATATATATATATAGTATATATATACATGTGTCAGGTGGGGCATTTACCTAACTCACTTACACAAAGTATCTCCAAAATGCACTGGACCTTACACATGGATTGATTGCTGACCTATCTAGTTGGCAATCACAGTACCGTCCATCATTCTTCACACATTCAAAACAAAATGATTCCAGATTCCATTGCTTGAAATGCCGTGTAGAGGCCACGTCCAGAGATTACCCCTAGTCTATAGAAAAGTTACGTTCACTCCGCAGGGCTACAATTTATAATTTTAATCCCTCTTCAAATTAAGTTCAATTCCCTAGCTACGTTGCTACGTTGACCTGGGGGCTCAACAAGTTCAGAGTTTACTCCAAATACACTGTCTTACCTATGAATTCGAATTCATCCTCTAATACTTTAAGATTAACTGCTACCCTTCAGATTTATTTTACCGAAGGACTGATCGTTCCCTTCAGGACATTATCTTTCAGGCCATAATATGTACACCTTCGGTCCCTAAGAAGGGGTTGTACTTCAACCTTTTTTTTCATTGAGAATTTCTCGGTCTTCTTGAAGAGAGAACTCGAGTGTACTTTGTGGCATCATTTTCCAATCATCAAGTTTCATTTCTTTTTCCTGTTGAAGCATTGCAAAATTTTCACTTTCTTCTATTACCTGGACAAATTACCCGTAGTGTTTAGGTTTGGGCGTGTTCTCGAAGTAATCGAGACTCTTACGTTGGCTCCACCTCACGACTTTTAAGCCTGCGGTTATGTGAATACAGAGGAATCACCCATAGAATTATATATCCTTTTACAACAAAAAGTGATTTTCCAGTCAGAGAGATGTCCAGTCAATTTCCAGTCAGAGAGCACTCACCATGGGGTGATCATCCTTGTCCTTCGATCACTTCAAGTTTAAAGTCCTGGTCTCTTCGTCCCAGCGTCAATCCATCCTGGCTTTAGAATTTCTATATATATAAAACAAGCACAAACCAGGATTAATCGCTAGTGTTTCATCCACATCTGAAGCTTACCGATTACCTGAAGCAATGTACACTGCTTCAGATCATCTGAAGATTACCGATGACCTGAAGCAGTGTACATCCGCAGACTCTAGTCATATTATTAAGATAGTGAGTCAATTGATAATATACTAAAATTTTATATTTACCATATTAATATTTAGTTTGCCTAACTCCTATGGCTTAAGAACATCAATTCTAAGGTTAGAAATTAGATGGTTGCTAAGCATTATTACTCATCAACCATCTAACCATCAACCATCTAACCATCATCTTTTTAAACCCTGATATTATATTGACTGAAGAAAGACCTCTTTTCCATACTTTGCACAATAACTCTACAAACATATCTTTCCTTAGCGGGGCATTTGCACTAGTGTCACTGACATATTTTGTAAGGTCTGTGTCATAATAACTTAAGTGGAGCGAAGCATGCTACGTCTAATGGCTGGAGCTGATCTGATTTCTTATAGGGTTGAAAGATTCTATAAAAACCGATTATAACCAATATATATATATACTATATATATATATTATATAATATATATATATCTATATATATATTATATTATATATAATATATTTATATATGAATATATTATTATATATTTAAGTATATATTATTTATATTATATATATAATTATAATATATATATATATATATAATATTATAATATATATATATATATTATATATATATATAACCGCGGCTTCTAAGAACCGGTATTGAAAACTTTTTCTTCAGGAAGAGGAACCGGCAGTTACTTTATGAAAGAGATATACGGGCTTGTGAAAATTTTGTGCAACCCACCTCTCTCTCTCCTCTTCTCCTCTTCTCTATATATATAATATATTAATATATTATAATAGTATATAGTATATTATAATATATATATATAATATAATTATTATATATTATATGATATATATATTATATATAATATATAAATAATACTATATATATATATATATATAATAAATATATATTAATATTAAATAAATTATATAATAACTATATATTATTATAATATATTATATATTAGTATATATTATTCTATATAATTATTATTATTACTAATATATTTATATATATATTATTATATATATATATATCTATATATATAATAAATATAGTATATATATAGTATATAGTATATAGTATATATATGTCATATATATATATATATATATATATAGATATATATATATTATAATATTATTTTATTAAGTATATATATAATATGTTTATATATTATTCTATATATATAAATATATTAATGTATTAACGTATATATTTATCGGGTTGCATGTTCGATGCAATTTAACTTTGTTAAACCAACTGAAAAAAACATGGTTTTTGTTAAACCAATGTTTTTATATTTTTTGATTAATCTCCTACATCGAAATTATATAAAACGATATATAATATATATATATATATATAGTATATTATATTTAGTTATAGTCTTCATATATCTTTAGGAAAATTAATACTATATAATATAATAGTATCTGATAAAAATATATTTATTTAATACATATAATATTATTTAATACTATTATTTTTAATTATTGCAAGAATGCTAAAATGATTGCATCATACGTGAAAAAGATAGCAATACTTGCAAAATTTATTAAATTTAATGGGTCAGTTGCAATCGTTTGGTTAAACTTAAAATAGAGCGTCGATCACTTCTCTGTATCATATTTAATCTGCATTTCAGCTGTTGAACCTCCGTTTTCTGAAAGCATTGTAAACCAATTGGTTTGGATCGCACTTCTTTATATTTAATGATGGCAGAAACGAAATATATGGAGTATTTGAAAGTCATTTTCGTAATCAAAAAGAACATAAAGCTAATTGCTCTCTTAAAATCTGATAATAAATAAAGCGACACTTACAGATTTTGTGTGATTAAAAACAAGATACAAATGCATAAAAATTATGAGAATATCAGCATGAAATTGAAATATAGAATATAAAAAATAAAAATAACAACATCTCAGCACTTACACATTACTTACTTCTCCATTACTTTGTCTGCACCTTCGAACTCCACAAGGCTCAAATTTGGATACTATGAGTTGGAACATTCCAATAAGTTGTGTGGGAATCATCCTACAATTAGGGTTTGTTGTGGGGTCTAGCCTTGGTCTATCCTCAAACACTGGTACAGCTTCATACCCTTCAGGTAAAGCTAGGGTAGCTTCGAAAGTTTGAAAACCTCCTATGTCAAGGCACTTGATTTCTGTTTCAAGATAAATTTCTTGTTAGGAGTTTTTAAAATTTATTATAAAGTAAGGCTGTAATTATTTCTATAAAATTGTATTTGAAATATTATCCTATATTTTCCTAAATTATCCTAGTTTATAGCCTTTCTTCGACTAATTTACTAACCTGTAACTTGAGATTCTTCAGAACTTGGTGGGGGAGAAGGAGTCATTGCAGGTTGAGGAGCAGTCAGGAGTCTGCATTTGACATTGTTGATGGCCATGTTATGTTAAATATTTAAAATAGTATTGGTTTTTGCTTGTCACGTCAAATTTTGACACTATTAGTAGTATTTTAAAGTTCAATAAATTATAATTTTTAATCTGTGAAAAATACTAAACATCTGAATTAATAGATGAAGCTGAATGTTAAATTATTTAAAGGTTACAATAGATCATATAGATTATAACACTGATGGTAGAGTAGGGTTGGTTTGATGTGTTAGGTATGATTTATTTAGATCTCTAAGTAAATATACTGGCTTTAGGGTAATTAGTAAAAAGTAAATTTAATTAAATAATTAAAGGTTAAAAGTAGAATATGTTATATTAGATAAAAAAGTATAAAATAATAAAGTATTAAAATTATTCAAGTGTTTGGAAAGTTTAATTGTTTCCAAATAATGGGTATTGTTGCATAGCCAAAAATACTATTCTCACCATACGCATAAATGATATACGTTCGACTTCATAAAATAAACGTAAACGCCTAAATCGACAGTTACAACACATTCATCAACTATATTATCCCAAATGCCGATATGTTAGATAAATACTTAAATATAGTATATATCTATGCACAGGTTCTAACTATTATAGCAAAACATTACGAAATGGATACACTTAGTGCATCAATATAATTTACTAAAATATGACAAACTTAATTCAACCATACGAGCGAATTCACTGATAACATATATGACTTCGAACGGTTTACAAAATAAATCATATCTACTCGGATACTAGGATACACAATTTATGCAGCGCCATTGACTTGACCTAGACGAATAGAAGGTGATTAGTACAACAAAGATTAGGTGGAGCCAATACAATCACAGCGTTCGATGAAGCTGAAAGAAGCTTTAGAGCTCTAAAAACCGATATCTAAAATGATGCAGAGTTGAGAAGACACTTCACGGAGTATTATATAGTTGATTCCTTCATCTAACATTCTTATCTATGACGTCACTACCTTTGGTGAGTATATTAAAACACACGCGATATATATATATATGAAATATACGCCTACATATATGGATGCATATCCGGCACTTATCATACTAGGTAATTAATGTATATATCCTCGTACTTATACAGTGAAGATATCGAGATATCCCTTCTCATCACAATCGCTTACGGAAGTATAAGAATTGTCCTGAGACTAGTACGCAAAGCTCAATTCTATATCTTATTATTATTGGAGTAGAGTGCATTAGCGATTATGTGATTGAGGTCAATTCAGAATACATTTCACGATAGTCCATTACCTACTATACGGGTAAAGGATAGATTTTTATTACCTATCAGTTGGCACTCACGAGATACAGAATTCTACGCTGATCGTCGTGCGTGAAACCATAATATTATATGGATAAGTATAAATATATAACAGGATTAATATTAGGAATTGGTTCTTATATAATTATTTCAAATAATTTTATTTTACTGGTTTATTCTCATAAAATTAGAATACTCAAATATTATTATTATTATAGTGGTGTAAATAAGTATATATACGATTTCATTTAGTATTAGTTACTATCAGGATGCTTCGACGCATCTCTCCTATAAATTCAAACTTATTGAATTTATTATTATATATTTTTATGGGAGTATTCATTATTACTTATACTTATAAGATTCACTTATTTATCTAGAATGAAGTGAGATCTCGCTAATTAATATGTATATAAATTAGTATAAATACCAATGTTTGTATGTACTGTGTAGAGATGTATAACAGGTCAAAGTCGGTCCACGAAGTTGTGCTGCAGTGTTGGGGGGAGAGTGCACAGAATTCCGACTCAAATGCACTACATGCACTTGGCATTATAAATTGTTTTTACGCTGTTTTTTTTATGCTGAAATGTATAATAATCATAAGATATCCGCGCAGATAGTTTTTCGTCCCTTTCTCTCGCGGGCACGCTATCGTGAGCTGCTTTTTGTTCTATAGCCGCGGGCGAGTGTAGATGTCCAAGAGACGCTAGTCTCATACATCGAGGTAATGTCCATGCAAGAATTTATACTCAAACTGTATTGCTAAAATGTTAGCATATTTTGCAAACAATCATTGCATACTTTACAAACATATAGCATATATATGCTAACTTATCTTGCAAGCACCTATATCATCCTATCTAATAAGTTAACTCATCACCCTGCACCGCATAAGTTAAAGAAAACGGTTTATTAGAATGATCTCTAAGATGTTTCTATATGCAGTACGGTGGTTTATTGGGTTAGACTGTATCAATACGAAACAGTAATTAATATATGGAAATTACGAACACATTACTATATATACTGTTGGTAGACGTCATAGGACATGGCTGAAAACGATATAAACAGCATAATAGTCAAATAATCTTACTCTTCAACTCTTGAAGTGAACGCATCCATTACGAGTGGCGATGCGCTTGACCAATTCCAAGCAGTCATAATATACGTGGTTTCTATGGCATGTGACTCTAACAATTTACGTGAGACGAGCTCTCTGTTAGAGCGTCGAACTGTTGGATAGGCTAAGGCGGGAGCGCTGTGCGGTGTAAGATACAAGCACTGTTATACAATGCTGATATGAAAACTCACACCAACACCTATCTGTGCTCCCTTGACATGATAACTTCATAGTGGCAAACAACGGACTCTGTGAACGTGGCGGGTGATTGTAGAGATTTGCTTGCTTAGTAGTTCTGAAAACCGATCCCCCAGATCATGAAAAGTAACATAAGGAAGTACTCAGAGCTACCAACTGGCGGTTGTAGGTCTAAAAAGCACTCAGCTCGTGTCTTGATGATACTCCTGAAAGGAAGGTTGATCATGGGATCTCGCGACCCAATGTCTTTAAGACCTAAATACTCACGCTTTATATGTATATAAGATGATATACTACTAGAAAATACATCTACTTACTTTTGTGAGAACATCTTCAAAGAACTACTGGTAATATAAGTTTTAAAAAATACTTTTACTAAATAATTATTAAAATAAATGTATCGCTTTATACAAGTACTTAGGTTATTATGCAACCATGAACTATATACGTAATTATGCAAGCTTTAGTCCGATGTTATCTAGTCACATATATGCGCACTGAATATAGATAGAACCTCTCAAGACTCTTATAATTAATTAATTAATATTTTTATTACTTTAATGAAATGCTACAAGTACAAATATACATATATAGAAATTATAAGCGACTCCATATATATATATAATATATAATCTCATAGCGAAAGCCAATGCCTAACGTAGCCACGTTCGATAAACATTTAATAAAGTAATTTTATTGAGGATTTAATTTTGAGATATTTCGCTTTTGTCCTACGCAATTTTGTAACTTTTCTCAAACTATTTTCGACGACTTTATTCAAAGTTTATGTACACTGTTTTCTTCCTCTCGCGAAAAATAGTATGTAAATTAAAATGAGAAAGACTGGAGAAAACATGTAAATAAATATTTAAAGTATTGTATGCTTGCGAAAACTGTTATACATACAATACAAAATGAATTCATATTATAGTAAATTCACTGAATATAAAAAATATGGCATCAATGACTGACATCGATTTGTAGAAATAGGTGACTATTAAGATCGTAACTGATACTGACTAATTTAATGACTATTGAGCCATGTTAGCGAAAAAGTACAAATGAATATTACAGATGTGTCAATAAAGATCATTGTAATAATGTCAAGACTCATAAGCTTGACATATAAATAACACTCACTATTATCTTATATACCAATGCAAAGAGAGTTGCTCTATATAGTAATTATTAATACATAATCTAGTATTTTAATACAAACTCTAAAATGTGACTTTGACATTAGACAGCATATTATTTAAATATGTAATAAATATTTAAACTTGTTAATAAAGTATTTGGAACCATCTTAATACCATAATATATTATCAAACTATGCGCTATTATTGTTACATAAAGAATAATAAAATGGTGTTCTTTCAAATCACCACTTGCCAGTTTTATATATTTCAAACTAGGATATCAATAACAATTAGCACTATTACTAAATTGCATATATAAATTAACACGATACACTACAATCTGATGCATCTGATATTATATCACAATATAAGAAAATATAGAATATTCTAAATTTTATTTATTAACCATGCTAAACTTCATTCTTTATATTATTTATCCTTTAACTCAATAAAGTAATATACAGACTTATAGTGCAATACTTGTTAGACTTTGAAATTAAATACACCATATTTATATTATGAATAAGATATTAACATACTAATTTACATAATATAAATCACATGATAACAAAACCCTGCATTTGATATCTAAAAATATATATTACTTATTAATATAACATAATAATAATTTACTCCTTTAAGATAAAGAATTCACAACTAACCAACTTGTATAATATAATATTGGGTTAACATAGACAATGAAAGCGAAGATTCATCCGCGAAAGCACATATGTGCGTGCACAAAGAGTCCCAAGAGTCTTCTATTGTAACTAGCTATTTACGTACCATTCTTACTATGCAATTCCACTCACGACTCATTATCATATAGTCTATTAAATACATTAAATACATTACTCATCATTAATTATAGAATTCAATTCTACTATGCATATCATTCAGATAAGTGCAATTTAGCATTTTCCTATATATTATATTATCATTCTAATTCAAGAGTATTAATTCACTCCAATAGTAATAATCAATTATCACTCATTCTATCTTTCATCATCACGATCGATAATACAATCTACATAACATAAATTGGAATCTCCCAGATTAAGATTGACTGATGTAGACTACCTATAGAAACAAAAAAAAAGTGATAATTTATATAAATAAGAATATTTTGAATTTACAGTATCTCGTAATATAATAAGAAATAATACCTCTTCAGCTATAGCAGTCCACTATATATTAAGTGAGTAACTACTGATCTTTCAATTCTATAAAAAATTTCACGTAGCCTATTAAGGTTTCATGGTATTATAGTATTATGCGGTAATAAGTTATATATACGCCAGCTCACTATGCCTATTCTCGATCATTAGTTAAAAGTTACATCCCTGGGTTAAAGTATGCCCTAAAAGCCTCTATAACTTAACCATCACAAAACATCATAGCATTTAACACTCTAATATATGTGCACTTTTTCAATGTCATCGCTCATACTATACAAACTCACATTAACCTCTCACAGTACGCCTTCTTAGAGCATACTTTAACATTGAGCTCTATATAAACTTTTCTATAATGGTCTTACACACGCCGCATACGGTAAGTTCACATCAAATAAAATGGATATAATAATATTCATGCAAACTATACATATTAATAGACTGCTATAAAAACTCAAACACGATCAATCAATCTTTCAGATATCAAATATAATCTAACTTATACTCCATAAATGACCAAATATTATAGCTCATATATACATATGCTATTACAATGCGTTGAACATTATGATTCCTCAATACAATTCCTCTGTATCTCGCAATATAAGTCTTTTCAAAGCATACTACTCATATGGTGTGCTTATTGTTCTATCTCACCTCATACTTATATACAAAAATTCATACTCTCATATTAGTATCTGCTCGCCGTAGTGTCTTCCTATTGCACTGAACGCATTGTTATTTTACATCATAATTTCGCGAATTAATAGTCACAGAGAACCATAAACACTCTGTACTATATCTAGCTATAACGCTATAACAAGCACAGATCGCTGATTACATATTTCTACACTCAATAAAGACACACTAGCGGAACTCACAAAGATTTGGATCTTTCATATACTTTATCATACTTGCAGTATATTTTGCTCAGCACTCAACAATACTACTTCTGATAATACATTCTATAACTATTCCATACTATCATCTCTGTAGCATTAATCCGTTACTTTTTATCTCATACTAAATCATGCATCTTTGAAATATTTAAATACTCATCAGTAACAC
This sequence comes from Trachelipus rathkii, assembly GCA_015478945.1. Lineage (NCBI taxonomy): Eukaryota > Metazoa > Arthropoda > Malacostraca > Isopoda > Trachelipodidae > Trachelipus > Trachelipus rathkii. The sequence continues at coordinate 18,463 of JABUQX010038432.1, forward strand.
TTATGTTCCATAAGCTCACACCTTATAGCGGGACCGAGTACGCTGAGGTCGAGAGACATTTTGACCGTAGGTCCGGGGGTGTGTACCGGTTAGTATCTAAATTAGAATGCTAAGTTACAAAAACAGCTGAATAAGTCCTTAATCTTATGAGAAAGAAATTAATATAATCTCAATTATTAATAATTTTAATTTAAAAAGGAAAACAATATATTATAATATTTAAAATTAAATAAATATTTTTGAGAGAAAAGAATACTATTTTTTAGAAACAATAATATAATGATCTTTTCTTATAGTATAGAATTCGGACGCCCATCTATTAATTAAAAATGAGATAATATAATATATAAAATTATATTACCTATTATATACTATATATAGTGAGTAATTGATATACTATCATTATTGTTAAATATGATATAAAATTTGATGTTTTTACAAAATTTACCTAATAAAAGGATGACGTATTATCGTGTATTTCAGCAAATGTTTATAATCTGCAGATTAGTCATTTGATTCTATCTGGTAAAAACCATAATTGCACGAGAATAACATATTAGTCGTTTTAGTCTAAATATTGTAGCATATCAATCACACATCGAAAATAATATTCGTTTGAGGTACCTTGACTTTAATATTTAATTAACTATACTATATATATATTATATTATATATATATATATAATATATATATATATATACTATATTAATTATATATCTATATATATATATATATATTATATATTATATATATATATATATATATATATATACTAATAAATATATATATATATATATTAATATATCATATTATATATAAGTATAATTCGAAATTTGGATATTAATTTAGCGGCAACTGGATCATTAATTAAAGTTAATATAGTAATCATTCCCATTTAGAATCCTAACTTAGTATTAGTAGCCAGTGATACACCTACGTATATATTCATATATATATTATTTTATTTGCTTTTTATTTATCTTATATATATATATAGTCATGTTATGTAATATATATTAGAATAATATACTAATATTCACCTTACCTAGCAGTTAACACCTTAACTTACTGTTGTCTTTACTTACGGGAATAGTGTTCAGCATAATACTAATAATAATAATAATATAATAATAATACATAATAATCATAATAATTAAATATATTAAGTAAATATAATAATTAAAATTAAATTATATAATAAACTTAAATAATAATAATAATAATAATTACATTAATAATAATTAGTTAATAATAATATATAATTATAAATATAATAGTTATTTAGATTATAAATAATAATATAATAATAAATATTTTAGTAATTAATATAAATAAAACTATTATATATAAAAATATATATATATATTATATATATATTAATATATATATATATAAATCTATTATTAATGAAATTATAATATCTATATATATATATTATATATATTCATAGCTATTAAGCATATATAGTACTATATATTAACTATAATATCGTATAGTATATATCTATATATATATATTATATAATTATATATTATATATATATATATAATATATATATATATTAATATATTAATATATATTATATATATTTAAAAATGAATAATATTATATTTTATCTTTTGATATAATCATATTTAATTATATATATATATTTTCTTAGTATATATATACTGATTAATATATATTATAAGATTTATATATATATTATATATATATATATATAATATTATATATATTATATAATATATATATATATATAATATTAATTATATATATATATATATATTAATACTATAATTTTAATACTATATATATATATATAATATTAAAATATATTTGCTTATTAGACATAATACTGACAAGTAAGCTATAATATATACCCTGATATTCATTATTTATAATTAAAATAACTAGAAGGCCGTACAGTGAACTAATCGGCTTAGTGCTTCTACAGTAGGCTAATAGCGAGGACGTTGGCCACAAGAGTCTCGCATCTATATATAAAAATTAAGAAAGCTACTAGAATCAGTAGAAAATTAATTCCAATTGCTATTTATCTCACTTTAAACTGTATTAAGACATGGGCTCTCTCTTACACAAGGACGTTAATTTAAACATTTAAAATGCCTTTATTTTCTTCAGAAACATTTATTTTTGTCATAAGGTCATGCATTGACACGGTCAATGCTAATTAGCAGCTGAATTCCTATAAACTTTCTTTCAGTGCTTGTGGTCATTCCTTCTCGAATAGATGAGACAGCTAGTTATATCATATGTTTTTCCAAACTGGATTTGTCATGGCAACCGTAAAAGAAACTGTATTCCTTATTTGTCTATTGTGAAGGATTTTTTTCACAAAGGCCTGTCCTCTGAGAAATGTGTAAATACCTGCCCTCCAAAATTCGCAATTACTGGCTCATCAAATAGAGTGCCAGTTTGCAATAAATATAGTAAACATAAAATAAAGAAAAACTTTTTTTTTTAAATTAAATAAAAGAAAACCTTATTTAAATATCCTATTATATATATATCTATATATATATATATCTATATATATATGATCTATATATATATTATTATATATATTATTATATGATATATAGTTATATATATATATATTATAGAGAGAGAGAGGAGGAGAATTCAGTATTGTCCAGCCCATCATACACATAAGAGAAACCTTCAATGAAAAATTGATTAATCACTATTCAGATGAGGGACAGATCTCTAAATTTATCGGCCTCTTAAAATCCTGCAGTTAGGAAATTTCAGCAAAATCGCTTAACTTTATATATATATATATATATATATTATTAATATTTATAAGTATATCTATATATATATTATATATATTATATATAGTAATAATATTATATATATATATGTATAATAATATAGATATATATATCATATTATATATATAATAATATATAGTAATATATATATATAGTATTATATATAATATATAATATATATAGTATTTATCACATTATATATAAATATATATATATATATATATAATATATAATAATATAATAATATATATATAATAATAAATATATAATAGTATATATAATAATACTATATAGATTATTATAATATTAATATTAAATATAAATAATATATATATATATATATATATATATTATATATATAATATCCATATATATTATCATATATAATATATATATATTAATATATATATATATATATAATATATTATATATATATCGATATATAATTATAATAATATATTTAATATAAATAAGTACGTATAATATATAAAAGTATATAAATAAACATATATATTATATATATATAATATTATATAGTATAATATTATAATAAATATATATATATTAATATATTATATACTATATTATTAATTATTATATATATAATTTATATATATATATATATAATACTATATATATCAACGTATTATATATATATATATATTATAATAATATATAATATATATATATGATATAATATGAATATAGTAATATAATATATATTATATATATATAGTATATATTATCTATATATATATATATAGAGTATATATAATATATATATTATTATTTAAATTCTAAATATATAACTTTTCCAGCTGCGTAGTTTAATATGTATAAGCATTCTTTATACCCAGACCCTTGGTTTGCCTGGCCGCGAAAACAAATTACGGTTACATTTTTCTATTACAAATAAAACCACACAACACTTAGCCCTTGTAAGCCCTAAAAGATTTGGAAATTCGTGGATGATTTCCTCTTTTTATTCGGCTATAAAGCATTTTCCATAGTAAAGAAACAGAAAGGAATATCAAAGTTCTGATACGCATCCAAATCGAAAATATAAGCCCTATTTGGCACTTTTTATACATCCGTGAATATATTATTATTCGACGTTTTCCCCACGTCCCCATTGGCTAGTGACACATTCTGCCCTCGTGATGATATGCAGGTATGTTGCCAAGGCTAGATTGACAAAAATTACAATAAACTTGTCTGATGAAAAATATTATTGTCGTAGCCTCCAGGTAAGAATAAGTTATTTCTAACAAGTCCATTATTGTTATCATATGTTTTACGTTAGTTTTAATTACTAAAAAAATGTGTTTCCATGAATCTCAACATAATCGTTCGTAGGCTACTAACTTTTTGTTGTTCCTTCCTGATCAGTAAATTGAAATTCACAGAAACTCATTAAGTATTGTATTGTATAATATATATATATATATATAATATATAATATATATTAATTATATCATTATTTCTATATATTAATATATTTATAATTGATTATATATTATATATAATATTATTTTTTATATAAAAATAATATATATAATGGTGAAAATCCAACGATAAAAAAAGGAAGGAAAAAACTATAGACTTTTGAGAATAAAAACATTTTAGATCAGAAATCAAAAACCACTTTAAAATATATTGTAAAATATTGAAAAGGAAAGTAATGTTAATTTTTTTTTTTTTTTTTTTTTTTTTTTTTTTTTTTTTTTTTTTTTATGATATATATTATAAAATTACTGTCCAAGAGCAATCCGCATGATTGCCGTGGTTAACTACTTTTTTAGGACTGTGCCATGAAATATTTTTTTAAAAATATGGTCTTGTCAGTTAATTAATTTTTTTTTATTTTTTTTTTTTTAATCTAAATGGGAACCTACCAAGGTAATACCGTGCAACCGATGAGCTATCAAGTAGGG
>JABUQX010038434.1:5000-35393 GCA_015478945.1 Trachelipus rathkii
TTGAACTTCCTCACCATGGGTTATATCCCCTTCACCCACAGCTACAACACCCTTCTCTCCAGAACTCTGTGTGTGACTGTCTATGTCACCTCTCACTATGTAGTCATCTTCATCAGCATGATCTGTTACACCAGATGACTTCGTGTTTTCTACCATCAATGTTTCCTGAACATCATTCTTGTGTCATTTTCAACATTTCTTAGTGGCTGTGTAGGGACGTTATCTTCTTCTCCTGTAACACTTTCATCCTTAGCTGAACACTGGGACTCTTTCATCATACACGATGCTGACTCACTGGTTGGCTCGACATCTTTTCTGATGATGTCCCGAGATTGTGACGTTGAGGTTTCCCTCTGTAAGACTCACTCATCTCCCAACTTGCCATTCCAAATTTATGATTGGTTTGATTAGGTTCCTCTTGTGAACCTTCTTCAGCGCTCTCAGCGATGGGGACCAGCATACTACTAATGTTATGCGCGACCTCTACATTACGAGGCCCTCGACACATGGTCGACTCCCATGTGAGATCAGGCTGGAACGGGGGTAATGCGCCTCTGACATTCCCAATGACCAAATCATAAGCGACTCCCGGCAATACTGCTGCAGTCGTCCTACCCTCGAAGTAAGGGGTGTCCACATTAATCGTCGCGAGTGGAGCCTCTATCACCGTTCCGTTCATCAACCTCAATGTTACGTTGTCACCAACATAACATTCCTTGTGTACGTATTCCTTTCGTACGATTATATGACTACAACCAGAGTCACGGAGTGCCTTGGCACGGTATCCGTTCACCGTCCCATAAGCTACAGGCATCCGACACGGGGTTCCTCCGTCTACTTCGACTCCAAATGCGGCGTCGATCTCTTCATCGCCCTTTTGTTCACTGGAAATCTTCTGTCCTATACCACTACAGCCGAAATATGGAGGGGCTCGACAATCCCTTGCGAGATGCCCTCTCCTTTGACACTTAAAGCACGTGGGCGCTTCTCTCGGCTCACTGCTACTGCGACGATAGTTCTGTCTGTCGCCACTCCCACCTCCGATCCTGCTTTCATTATTAGTCGCGGTGCTTGTTGATTGCTACTTTTCTGATTACCGCTTGTGGAGTAACCATTGCCTTTAGATCTATAATTATTATTATTATGTGTGCCTTTTTCAACGTAACTGTGATTTCGTGCGTGACTACTTGTTGTGAATCTCAAACGATGCGCTTCCATGTATCCTTCAGAACAAGTTATTATCTCCTCTGGTGCTTTCTTTTTCGACTCCCTTAAGTAGGTTGCGAGTTCCTTTGGAACCGTATTCAAATACTTGTCCACCGAGAAAAATTCGATAATACCATCTGGCGTCAGTGCTACATTCGCTGCTGTTAACCATTTATTAAGAGCTTCTATAATTCTCTGTAAATAAACTCTCGGATTATCATCTTCCGTCGGAGTTATAGATTTATACTTTGTACAATACCCACTTTCTGTGAGCCCGTACCTCTCCAATAAAGCATTTTTCAAACCATCGTAGCTCTTTAGTTCTTCAACAGTCATCTTATTATAGACACTGACAGCTTTGCTTGTTAGAAAACCTCCTAATATTGTCGCTCGCTTTTCTACAGGGATATCATTCGCCTCCGCTTGTTTCTCAAACATAAGAAGATATTCTTCAATATCATTTTTCTTTTCGTCGAAGAAAGGAATCTTCAGTTTTGGATACTTACTAGCATAGGAAGTACTAGGGCTACTCTGAGCACTCTGAGATGCTATCACTGCGTCATGCTGACGTTGCTTTTCCTCAGCATCCAGCTTCATCTGAAGCATTCTTTCTTCTGCCTCTGATTTAGCCTTTTCTGCCTCCAACTTTACTCTTTGCGCTTCTGCTTCGATTTTGGCTTTCTCTACTCCAGCTTCAGCCTCAAGCTTAGCTTTCTCCCTTCGCTCTTCAAGCTTAGCTTTCTCTCTTTCACCTTCGAGCTTAGCTTTCTCTCTTTCATCTTCAAGCGCTAACCTTTTCTCTTCTAAAGCTAACTTTTCTCTCTCCAAATCAGCAGCTACTTTATCTTTTAGTGCGGCAGCGATTTCTTTACCCGACAACCCCATGGATTTACACTTCTCCATAAGCTCAGCACTAGACATAGCCATAGTTGTATTTGTTATACACGATACAAATTACAAAATATATCGTTTAATAACAGAGTCACTTTCAGCGCACAAATCACAATCCCGTTTTCTTCCAAAATTTTACAAACTTGTTATCAATTGATAACGCATAAAAACAAACTTCTAATCGCAAAATTACTAATGTATATATATATATATACCTATATATATACTAGTTTACACAATCTGCAATAAAATTTGACAAAATCTTACGGGGAACTAGTGTTTTACCTGACTGACTCAAACAGAGGAGAATTGTGAATTCTGGGAAACCACTATTTCGCTCCGCTTAAATTTTGCAAACTTTAATGCCTATCTAAACAATATTAATAAATATATATATATATATTTTTATATATATATATATTTATAAGAGCATAATATAAAAAAAATTACCAAAATTATACCAGTGTTTCTTTATTTCCAAACGTTATTTATTGTTGGAATAACAGTTTGTTATCCCACCAATATGCACAGAAAAATTAAATACGTTTAACTTCAATAATACAAATAATCGAAACGACTATATTGACAGTTAAAAAAAAACAATGTAATATCAACTTATATCATGTATCAACGACCGGAGTATAAGTTGCAACACTAGAACATTAGTTCTGGTACAGGTTTTAACAACGACTGTACTACTTTGAGTTCAAATATTCAATGATATAGCACAAATAACTCTACTACGAGCAATTCAATGATAAGAAGTATTAGCTGAAATGTTATAATATAAGTTTCCGGACAAGACTATCCAAATTTATTAACGTAGTCCTGGACAGATGTACTTATACTCATTTACTAAATAAGATTCCGGACAGGCATTCCCAAATTTATTAATGTAGGGTGACTGGATAAAAGATCATAAACTATTTGTCATAAACTTACTCTTCGAACTGTAGAACAAATCCCATTGGCCAGGCCCCCGTGACAATCCAATCATCTAACCAATTATATTCTCAAACCTATATCGTAACAGTATCCAAGTCTTCTATTAAGTGGGCTACCGGCCTGTGCAATGTTGCAGAACAAAACTATACTTAAACTCACCAACTTATCTCTCTTTGAAGACTCTTCAAGTGTAACAACGGTTTGACCGAGTTCTTTTATCTTATGTGAAACAATTCAGATAGTACTTTTCTTATCAATGAATAAACTCGATTTGTGATCAATCTCTAGACCACTAAACCAAAGTCTTTTATGACTTGAATCAATAACTAATTGAATACTTAAATAAATGAAAGAGAAACACGTTTGGAAATATTGAAGGAAACCACTGGGAAAATTTTAGAAATATTTTAATAAAAAAAAATGAAAAAATGTACTGATCTTACAATTAGGGTTTTACACTTCCATGAATATATAGCCAGATATCTTTAGATATCTGTATACATACGCACCGCAACTGTAAAACCTTCAGTACTAGATATATCAATTATATATATATATATATATATATATATATATAACTTTATACAACAACTAATATATATATATATATATATATATATATATATATATATATATATATATATATATATAACTTATATATATATAACTCTAACTATATATATATACTTTAACAACAACTACAGGTTTTATATATCCATGAATATATATAGCCAGATATCTTTAGATATCTGCATACATACGCACCGCATATATAATACCAAACACTAACTACCAAGTATATATATATATATATATATATATATATATATATATATATATATAATGCCCATATATATATATATATATATAAATATAATATATAAATATATTAAATATTAAATATTGTGCTCAAGAAAAATAAATGAAATATCAACATAAGTACTTTACCAAAATGTTCATATAAATCTTTGTATACATTTATATATATATATATATATATATATATATATATATATATATATATATATATATATATATATATATATATATATATATATATATATATATATATATATATATATATATATATATATATATATATATATATATAACATACATACAAATATATGTTCAATGATATATATGAATGGATAAAGTATATCAAGAAAATAATATATAGACAAACTGACTTTGCAAATGATTTAAACTATTAACTTGAAAATTAAAAGATTTTGACAACTATTGAGTATGTCGGTTTTTCAGTGTGAACAAATGAATGCAATTACAGCTGGTCAGAATCAGCTGATGTCTCAAAGCAAAAGAGTTGCCGGTTAGTAATTTAACAAATCTTAATTTCAAATAAATAAAATATGATTTTAAGAATTATTCACATATAAAATATTGCAACTTTAATTGTCAAACACTTTAGGTTTACTAATACAAAAGAATATTTACCACGTTACAAAAATAATACACATCAATAATAAATACTCTTACCTGCTAGTGACATATGGCAACACTGCAGATATTATGCATTAGCAAACTGTGATCAACAGACGACACTCATATAACGGTAAAGCAAAAATTATTCTTACACGAATAAACAAACTTACATTTAACACATAACTTAACACATTACTGGCTTTACAAGAAACTAAGCCACAAGATTTCCACATTGATAAATTACAACACCTTTTTGCATTTAAAAATATTAACACAATTAATTATTAATAAAATACAAAATAAAACACTTCCACGATTTACAAGACTATGCACACTAAAATAAATAATAACAACGATCAGACAAGGCGACAAGCGCGTACCAACAGTAAGCACTTTGATTGACGACAGATGAGAGCAAAAGATATAAAATATTCCCAACTTTATTATTTATATAAATCTCCGTCAATGAGTTTACGCTTAGCCATCCAATCAGAATTCTTAAAATAATAAATAAAATGATGTATCCATTTATTAGTTATTTTAGTAAAGTAAATATATATTACACCTTCAGCAGGAACGAAAATTGGTATTTCTTTACAACCGAAACTCTGTTCGCGAGAAATCTCAATTTTCTTCTAAAACCGAAACATGAAAGACAAACAAATTTATACATTATGTGCTCCACACTATATAAAATTAAATATAAATCTATATACACCTTTATATAATGCGCAGTAACTTCATAACATTAAAATTAATAATAATAATAATAATAATAATAATAATAATAATAATAATAATAATAATAATAATAATAATAATAATAATAATAATAATAATAATAATAATAATAATAATAATAATAATAATAATAATAATAATAATATTATAATTATTACAGACTTGCAAGCGACGACCAATCAAAACTCACGTTTCAAAAGTTAAGTTTCGAAAACCAGTTTTCATTGGCTATCGTTTACACATGAATTATAAACATATTTTACAAATTTCTTCTGATGAGCCATTGCAATGATACACCGTAAACATAGAAAATGAAAGTGAAATAACAATGACAATGCTGCCATTGCTTTACAATACATAAATGAGGCAAAGTTATGTATTACGTGTATTACTGCATTACAATATAAAAAAACGTTTAAATAGCAAAGTGCTACTGAGCGCAAAAATTACAAATATTCAAAAACACCGTTTTCTTCTGTGAAAACAAATATACGCGTTGCGTTACTCTACACGCTACAATGCAAACAAACTAGTGTCCTGAATATAAACAATGCTTTATAATACTCAGTGTCTTTCTGCACTACAAATGCCTGGATAGATAAAGGTAAATTAAACACTGAACCACCCTTAGCACTATCCCGGTCAGTAAGCTCCCATATAAATGTGATGACTAAAATGACACCGACACTTACTGTGAAATCTCTATGCTGAAATGATGATGGTAGACAGGCCCCAGTTGTTATCACTCGCATCTGATGTTCACGCAACCGTATTGTCAATAATCTCCTGATTATATCAATTGATAATGAGTCTGATGGACTCTGAATACTCTAGTGTTTTGCACAAACTTACCAACAACCATTTATAACCAAGAAGATATTGCCAACTTGCGATGGATTCTTTTTAGCGAGGGTGAAATAGCATTTAAAATATTTACCATTGAAATATTAAAATAGATTGAAAATAAAGTTCAAGTATAATTGATACCACCAGTAAATATATATATATATATATATATATATATATATATATATATATATATATATATATATATATATATATATATATATATATATATATATATATATATATATATATATATATATATATATATATATATATATATATTGAAGGGGGGTAAGTGAGTTGTCTTGAGAACCACCTTCAATAGAGGGATATTTGATGTTGAAGAAATGAAGCGTTGTCACGATAAGTGGCGTTTCTTCCCGGAGGCTGCTTAGGTGTCTTCAGTGGGGCTAGCAGCCTCCTGCCCCAGACGCCACAGAACTCCCCCCAGTGACAATGCCGCGAGCACACTCCGCTCTCCGGACCTGGAAGGAGACGTCGGTTGTAGAGCGAGTAGCTGTCAGGTGAGAGCCAGGTGTGCACACATTAAGGTCACTGAGAAGGCTTCGACCACTCTGTACTCTTACGTGCAGTTGGTCCGCACCTGCAGTGAGAAGCACAGTACAGGCGGCACAGGATGACCGAACAGAGTAGCGCCCAGTAGAAGAAACTTGATTTGATGGTTGCTTGCTGATGTTCGTTGTGCCACTCCATTGGCACATGTCACTCTGCCAGGGTCACCAATTTGAAGGGAGGTAAGTAGTTGTCTTGAGAACCACCTTCAATAGAGGGATGTTTGATGTTGAAGAGATGAAGCGTTGTCACGATAAGTGGCGTTTCTTCCCGGAGGCTGCTTAGGTTTCATCAGTGGGGCTAGCAGCCTCCTGCCCCAGACGCCACAATATATATATATATATATATATATATATATATATATATATATATATATATATATATATATATATATATATATATATATATATATATATATATATATATATTATAAATATATATACGTATATATATATATATATATATATATAATTAAAAAAATAAATATATTACACTATAAGAAATATTCGTCCAGTAATAAATATTATATTTCAAAAATATTAAAAATATCGAAAAGACCAAATGGCAATATTAAAGAAATAATGAATAAGTAAATAAATGAATTATTAAATAAATAAATAATTAAATAAATAAATTAAATAAATTAAATATTATTTAAATATTCAATTTATGATATGTACAACACAAAGCTAAACGTTCTTGTATATTGTATTCCTTTGTTACAAGAAAATATCCCTGCGTAGAATACAAAGGATCCAATATACAACAAATGATATAAAAAAACACCTGACTTAATTTGAATGCAAATGAAGTAAGCAGCTTATTAATTACAGACGAATAAAAATACCAATCACCATATATTAAGATATTATAAAATGATTGATAAATGAATATTAAAATATATTTATTTAACTTTTAAAATTGTTTCATTATATTGCAAATTACTCTTTGAAAGAAATATTAAAAACGTAAACGAAAATGCAACACCTACTATGATTTTACCAGTGAAATATAAATACCTGTTGAACTCCGTGACCTTGGTATACCTGATACGCTGTACATAAAAAAAAAACAAACCTCGTTTGAGTTGCACTACACAATATCATAAATAATAAATATTAACCATCAAATTATTTTCGGAAAAATATTTCACCTTTTAAAACTTATTAAAAACTATGTGTTAACACTCTTTGGAACATTTAAATAACCAAAATATTAAGACAATTAATAATAATAACAATGCAATTGAGAACACTGTACACACGAACAAACAATATTGCAGACTAAATCTTACACAGCAGACGCTTTTATCAACAGATTGCCGCATGTACCACTAATGCGTGCTTACACCAGTAAATATCAAAGGAAAAAGTCTTTCTTCATTCAAAAACTCATCTTTTATACGACCCGAAGATCACTTCGTTACTTGACCTCAACCAATCAAAGCACACCACAATCACAAGAACATAAAATGTATACATTTTTATTCCTGAAATACAGATAGGAACTATACTATTAATTAGGAGAAGAGCTGTGTCAGTTTCACAACAGTAGAAAGAAAAATAAAAAAATACAAATGCCTTCCAAATCACTCGTAAATACTCAGCCTATGTACACTTTCAGAGCTCCACACCAATTATACTTTATTTTAAAATATTGCAAAAATCATTAGCTCTAAATGCATATAAACATTATATATATATATATATATATATATATATATATATATATATATATATATATATATATATATATATATATATATATATATATATATATGTATCTACTAGTTGACCACATAAGCCTTAAATTAGATAGATATATATCTATATAACTATATATATATAACTAATATATATATATATATGTAATAATATATATATATATATATATATAACTTATATATGTAACTTATATATATATATATCATATAGCATAACTATATAGCACCATGCTGCTGCTGCCAACAACATGTATATAACTGCTATGCTGCTGCTACTGCTATATCTGCTGCTATATATAACCTTATATATATATACTCTTAACCATATACTATATTCAAGTTTTCTAACAATTAGCTGAGCCGGTGATATTAAAATAATAATAAAAGGTTATAAAGTAATAAGGGGAATAAAACGGTAAAAATAAGAATATTTATATTAATAAAAAAAAGGATAATAATAATAATAATAATAATAATAATAATAATAATAATAATAATAATAATAATAATAATAATAATAATAATAATAATAATAATAATAATAATAAGTAATATTAATAAAGCAATAATAATAATTATAATAATAATAATAATAATAATAATAATAATAATAATAATAATAATAATAATAATAATAATAATAATAATTAAATAATAATAATAATAATAATAATAATAATAATAATAATAATAATAATAATAATTAAAAAATAATAATAATAATAATAATAATAATAATAATAATAATAATAATAATAATAATGATAATAATAATAATAATGATAATAATAATAATAATTAATAATAATAATAATAATAATAATAATAATAATAATAATAATAATAATAATAATAATAAAAATCTCATTGCATATCTTCGGAGTGGGGCTTCAAAGAAACAATAAAACTGTTATTATTATTACTTGATTAAAAATAAAAGACTTTTTATATATATAAATAAATATAATATAGTTAAATCTATTTATATATATATTTATTTAATTAATTATTTATATAACATATAACTATATATACCCATATATATATATATATAACAACATTTATATATATATACTGTCGGGAACGGGCTATCTGAAAAGAACCATGCTCCGGAGGGAGGAATACAATACAACAACACGTTGGGTGATTGAATTATCATCAGAAGTGTAATATGAGCATGTTTTAGCATTGCAACTACAACTACATATATATATATATATATATATATATATATATATATATATATATATATATATATATATATATATATATATATATATATATAGTAACATAACCTTCTTTATAACTGCTGCATATATATATGTAACTTCTATATATAGCTATAGCATATAACTGCTATATATCATTTATATATATATGTATATATATATAATATATATAATAATAACTAACCAACCAGCAGCAACATAGCAGCATGTATGTAGCGTATGTATATATCCTCAACACTCTTTTTATAATAACCATATATACCACTGTACCTCTGCTACTGCTATATACCATGCCTGTTACATAGTATACAAAATTTATAAAAGGATATGTGTAAGTGATACCAAGATTTCTCAATTTTTACAGCTGTAAGAAAACCTTGTATAAGTCCTGTTGTAAAAGCCGAAATAATTGTTTCATTCTTTATTTTTGTATAGTATCAAGGTCACCGAGGTGACTCTGTCAGAAAACGCCTGGGTCACTGGCATAGAGGCCAGTTAGGAAATATAGATCGGAGAGCCAACATCTTGACACTCTCTCGGTCCTAAAATTGATACTGTAATGGTAATTAAATTGAAAGTATTTTAAAAGCAATTAAATTTTGAACAGTGAAATATCTTAATGTGTGTTCATGTAAAATAGTCATTAGACATAATTAATAAAGAAATAAATAAAGGAACGTTTCACTATTCCAAAACTATTTTATTATTTGCTATATCAAGGTGATCTCTTGAATAGGGCCAATTAATCATTATAGAGATCAGTCTTTGTACATAGTTTTGGTGGACCCCAGTACAGTGACAAAAAAAAAAAAACCTTTCTGATCTAGGGGGCACAAAAAAAAAAAAAGTGGTGATTGTGAAAGTGAAAGTGCCAATAAACAAATATAGTGCTAAGTGAAGTGACTCATATACTGAAAAAAAAAAAAAAAAAAAAAACAATTAAAAAAAGTCTTAGTGCGTTGGTACGATAGCTCTCATAAACTTTATTACATAAGGAATAGCGTGAAGAATCCCGTTATTTTAAAAGTCGCTAGTCTTGTGAAAAAGAGCTCCATTTTCAAATAATATCACCGGAGCAAAAAAAAAAAAATAAAAAAAATAAAAATAAGAAACGGGCAGAAGAGAATTTAACATGCCCAGCCATAAAAAAAGATCTCCCCGATTTAAGACCGGGAGGGGTAGGGGAAAGTCAAGTACTACAGTAAAAGCATCTGCAGTTTCCCCCTCGTCCCCCAAATCTCCAATTCGAAGAGAAGAAAATTCGAACTCGGATGGAGAGGGAAGTCAGGACCTTCATACCCCGCTACGAGCAAGATCTGTTACCCCCACAGTCTCCCCCTCGTTGGGGGGGACTCCAAAGACCAGTCTGCCTATTGGCGCCATTCCAAAGTTAGATTTGCGTAATATGATGACTTGGTTACACACAACGATTACCGTTTTCAAACTTAATGGAGTGGATGATCCTAAAGAACGAATATTGGCTTCCGTCCTTCCCCATGATATCGTAGCGACCATCAAATTTCCATTGGGGGAGATTGCTTTCAAAAGTTAATTGCTTCGATCGAGGAAGCTTACGCTCCCAACCTGAGAAGTCAAATTAGTGAAATTTTCAAAAAAGGAAGAAAAAAGAAGAACTTCCTTCAGTTTACTTGGCAAGAGTTCGTGATGTTATGGGAAGAATAGGATTCGATCTGCTTGCTGAAAACAGTGCGCCTTTTGTTCATGAGTTGTTTATTAATGAGCTTCCATCTCGCATACAAGAGAGCTTAATGACTCTAGCAGACGATAGCAGTCTTGAAAAAATCACAAAAGTAGCAGATAACTTGTATAAAAACTTTTATAGGAATGACTACGAAACCCCACGGGGGAGAGAATACTGGGGGGCTGTAAATCATCTTCAAGGAGAACAGTTACCAACACACGAGAGAGGCTCATATGGTGAGAGTCGAAATACAAACAACAACAACGATTCCCCGGTTTCGGAAGAGGCTAAGGTAAACAAAGAGTTCTTTCGAGAGATGAAAGGACTTCTCAAGTCTCTGACCAAGGTCGCAGGACAGCTGCCAAACCGACTCGAGCAGAAGAACAACCATCATTTCAAAATAGAAGAAATGCTCCTAGGGAACGTAAACAAGGCAACACTGTAAATGCTGAGTTACTCGGCGAGTTATGTAAACCACACTCCAGATTCCTCCATAGAAGTTACACCTGCCACTCGGAATTCTGTCCTATGTATTCTTTGGTATTCCCGCCAAATGGAGAAAGTCAGCAAGCCCATGAGTCACATCCCCAAAGGAGGCAGGGAAACGCATCAGAACCCCCCTCGAAGTGAAATATTTTAGATGAAAATTATCGTATTTTTAATTATGGGGATTTTGCTGGAGTAAATAATTTGCATGCGTCTACTAGTAGGTTTATAGGTTTAATAATAAAAATAATAATAAGATGAATAATAATAGGTATGTTTGGTATTCTAATGGGTATAATAATAATAATAATAATAGGGAGGTAGCTTTGAGTAATTTTAAGAGTAACGGGCAAAGCGCTCTATGGCATGTACAAGGAGGTCATCCTCCTTACAACGAGGCTCTGAGTATC
Organism: Trachelipus rathkii; assembly: GCA_015478945.1. Taxonomy (NCBI): domain Eukaryota; kingdom Metazoa; phylum Arthropoda; class Malacostraca; order Isopoda; family Trachelipodidae; genus Trachelipus; species Trachelipus rathkii. The sequence goes on from JABUQX010038434.1 coordinate 17,196, forward strand.
CCGAATATTGATGAAAGTATCGATGTAACCCATACGATACCCACGTTGGCCTCTACCGACGCACAAGATATGTTAACGACGGATGCTCCCACAGGAGAAAGTCCGGTCATAAATAATATGTCTGTATTAAATAATGTAAGAGATTATAAACTTTATACTATTATGGATAAAATATCAAAAAGAGTCTTCATTTTAGATTGTGGTAGTGAGATCAATTTACTCCCTATGGAAGGAGAAAATAATATATCGATTATTGGTCAAATTAAAGCAGCCAATGAAACCGTAATTGACGTATACTCACGCGTGAAATTGTTACAATTGATTTTGGTTTAAAGAGAACTTATGATGTAGAATTTTTAACAACTAAATTGCCAATTTGCATATTAGGAATGCCGTTTTTAAAAAAATTTTCGTTTAATATTAATTTTGAGACAGACAGGTTAACAGATACTCAGAGCAAGGAATGTATAAATTTGTGTAATAAAACAATTTGTAGAGATAAGGCTTTTATTCATACTCTCTCTCAATTTTCTTCTTCTGTAGCTCATAATGAACTTTTTAGTGATATACCTATAGTTAATAATCTGGTATTTGAATTTAAACATTTATTTATAAATGCATATTTACCGGAAAATTTTAAGGTTCGGGAAGAGCAACTTAAAGCTTGGGATGACTTGTTCAGAGAATTTGGGGGAGGGGAGAACGCCGAGTCGAAACTTAAGAATAGAAATGGGGGGGGGATACTTGTGCTTTACGTGGGGGAGAGGAGACGAGCATTCCAACTGCTATCTTGAAGGAATTAGCGTCACTCTTTCCTTATAAAACTAATATAAGCGGAGTTCCAATAAAACTTAAACCTCGTCGTATTCCTCATAAATTATTCGAACAAACAAAGAGGGAGCTATTAAATTTAGTAAAAGCGAAAGTTTTAAAGAGAGCACCATCGCAATGGAGTTTCCCCATCAGCGTTTTGGAAAAAAATGGGGGAGGGGTACGAATCGTGTGTGATTTTAGAAAACTTAATTCCGTTGCGAAAAATGATGTATTTGCTATGCCGAATATAAATGATATATTTAGTGGGCTTCATGGGACAAAGGTATTAAGTAAACTTGACGTCACGAACGCGTACTATCTTCTGCCTTTGGCAGAAGCCGATCAACATTATTTTACTATTAGTACAATGATCGGCAATTTTTCTTTTAGACAATTACCGATGGGATTTAAAAATTCGAGTTCGTGTTTCATGAGATTTTTAACTATATTACTTCAAGGCATTCCAGTATACACGTGTATTTAGACGATGATATTTTTGATGAGGGATCAAAGATTTATCAGATACGTGGTGTACCAAACAAGTATTTGAGGGTAAATTATTTTAAAATTTGTTTAAATAAAAAAATGCGAATTTGGGGTAAAAAGGTTAAGTTATTTGGGTTTTGACTTGACGGAAGAAGGGCTTGCGCCATTATCTGAAAAAGTTAAAAAAAATAATTAATGTTCCTCTAACCATAAAAGAAGTGCGTTCGTTTGTTGGCAGAATTTCATTTTACCGCCAAAATATACCGTGTTTTACAAATCTAACGTTGCCTTTGTATAATTATTTAAAGGAAAAAATAGCTCTAATAAAAAAATCACGTGGTCTCCCGAGGCTGAGAAGTCTTTTGTAGATATAAAACAAGCGATTCGTCACGCCTCTCGGCTCAGGTTCCCAGCAGTCGATGCGCCTCTCAAAGTGTACATTTATGCAAATAATAAAGCTTTTAATACGGTAATTATGTCTGACGATGAGAATGGGACTCCTTTTGCTTTTTATAGTGGGTCTCTTAATACAACAGAAAAACAATATTTGCCAGTAAATAAGCTTTTATTGGGGTTAACGAAATTATTCAAGAAATATGGGTCAATTTTAGCGGGAAAGCATGTGCGTATCTGTACGTGTTCACGGGCGTTTGTATATAAGATAAATCATGCTAATGATGTACAAAATTATAATGCTAGGGAATTGAGGGAACTCGCTATTTTGAGTACTTTTAATATCACGATGGAGTTAATTACCGAAAATCAAAATGCGTTATTAAAATATTTACTTGTGAATAATATTGCCCAAGATGAGGTAGGAGAAGATGTAGGTCCAAATAGTGTAGTCTCTGACTCCGCCCACCGATTCACAACGGCCAATGAGCAATCAGCTGGGGCTACTATAGCGACTGACGTAGGTGCTGTTAACTTGGTAATGAATGAAAACGCGCCGATAGATCTCTCGGTTAGAAATGAAGGCAGCAGTCGCGCTGAAGCGGCCAAATTGGAAATTGCCAAAATAAATTTAGTAACCACGTTTGATAAAAATGCAAAAATATTATTCTCGCATTTCAAACGAGATTTGGACTTTGAAGAAATTAGACAGCACCAACAGTCAGATAAATACCTTAGTGATCTGATGGCGAAGAGAGAGAAAACAACTTTGAAGTTAATAAGACAGAAATTCTTTTATAACAAAAAGGAGATAGAATTAGTTGTCGATGTCTCTTTAAACTATTCGCGCGTTTTTGTGCCGGAAAAGAGTGTGCAGAACGTAATCAGCGAATACCACAATAAAGGACATTTGGGCGTGAATAAAACCCTTCTGAGCATAAAAAATGAATTTGTGTTTCAGCACATGCATAAAAAAATAAAACAGTTTGTCCGCACGTGCTCAGCCTGTCAGAAAAATAAAACGGTACCAGGTATAAGTCCTGATTACGGTGTTTTTAAAGAAGTGACGAAGAAGTTCGAAGCAGTTCATGTGGATATCCTTAAGTTACCTAATGCGAGAGGGTACAAATACCTACTTACGTTAATTGACCGCTACAGTAAGTACTTGTTTGCGGTGCCTCTCAAAGAAATAAATTCGGGAGAAATATTAAATGCATTCATGCACGAGCTATTTCCGTTCTGTGGAATTCCTCAGGTAATTATTTCGGATTTAGGTGCTAATTTCACTAGTCGCCTGTTCGAAGAAGTCTGCAGGGCCGTGGGAATGGAGCACCGGACTACGTGTAGCTCAAATCCTAGATGTAATGGCCTCCTGGAGGTAAATCATAGGAATTTGCTGGCTTGTCTGAGATGTATGTTGCAAGAACATGATTTAAGCCCCTCCGACTGGCCGAGCCTCTTACCTATGGTGTTGTTCACTCTGAGACTCGCGCCGATAACAAAGAACGGTCTCAGCCCCGCAAACTTGATGTTTGGCCAGAATATAGCAATACCTAGTGGATTAGTTGATCCTGCTGCGGAGACGGCCCCAATAGAATATAATGCATATGTTAAAAAGCTAGCCGCTCTTTTAGCGCAGCCTCTGGCTCCACACACCAATTATAAAAATCGACACGTCTTTGTGCCTAAAGGGTTACATGAAGCTAAGTTTGTCGTAGTACGGCAGACCCAGTTTAATGTCGGCAAATTAGCTCCCCGCTATGTCGGCCCTTTTAAAGTTATAAAAGTTAATAAACAGAACGTACTTATCGAAAAAAATGGGAAACCTCATTTAGAAAATTTAAGGAACGTTCGCATATATTATAACTTAGTAGATTTAGAAAGAGAAAATAACACTTAAAAAAAAAAAAAAAAAAAAAAAAAAAAAAAATAAATAAATAAATAAAATAAAATACTAATCCGTTTTCTTTCAGATGGTAAAAACGCCTAAAGTAAAGGTGTTACATAAAAATGATTAAAAAGAGTTGCCTCCAGTAGGAGAGCTATTATTTTAGTAGAAAATTATTGTTTTACCCTCTAACTTTAGTAGCCACTGTCTCCTCTATCCTAAACTTTTTTAAAAAAATTGTCAGAAGGGGGTGTTACAGGCAACTTTTAAGATAACCATTATGTACCGTACTCGTTACATAGTATAAAATTTATAAAGGATATATGTAAGTGCTACCAAGATTTCTGGTACACAGCTGTAAGAAAACCTTGTATAAGTCCTGTTGTAAAAGCCGAAATAATTGTTTCATTCTTTATTTTTGTATAGTATCAAGGTCACCGAGGTGACTCTGTCAGAAAACGCCTGGGTCACTGGCATAGAGGCCAGTTAGGAAATATAGATCGGAGAGCCAACATCTTGACACTCTCTCGGTCCTAAAATTGATACTGTAATGGTAATTAAATTGAAAGTATTTTAAAAGCAATTAAATTTTGAACAGTGAAATATCTTAATGTGTGTTCATGTAAAATAGTCATTAGACATAATTAATAAAGAAATAAATAAAGGAACGTTTCACTATTCCAAAACTATTTTATTATTTGCTATATCAAGGTGATCTCTTAAATAGGGCCAATTAATCATTATAGAGATCAGTCTTTGTACATATATATATATATATATATATATATATATATATATTTATTTATAACATATAAGTTATATATATATATATATATATACTATATATATATATATATATAACACTTTCATATATAGTTTAACAACTATACTCGATGTTTATATATATATATATATATATAAATATTTGCGAAAATTCCTCTAATTACTTATTGATGAATATGACATGTGATGTGTATTAGGTTGTATTAATGTTATATGTCTTATGCGCACAAAAATTCTAGTAAAAAACCTAAATGCGTAAGTAAAATGTGGAAAATTCGTGTAGAAGCAGATAGAGCTTGTGTCAAAAGCTCATTAAGTGCAGTTCACACGAAAAACAGTTGTGCTTAAGATGCAGACAAAATTTGCTTCGTTAATTATAAATATTTGAAACTGACTATATCTAATTAATTATTAAAAAAAAAAAAGTTTATTGGCTTTGACCATGAATCAACTCTATTAATTTTGAATTCAGAAATCTTAGGTCTTTGCCTATAATTAATTTAAGTTTTCTGGATGCAAACTTGATTAGTAACTAGCGCTGGTTGAAACTGAGCAATTCTAACATTATATCTCAGATGTAAAACAATAAAGAGAGCATATTTTAAATAAGTTGGATGAATTTGAGAAATTTATTCTTCTAATCTTTTATAATTTTATTTTGATGATAAGTTTTTGCAAGGGTGAATTTTTTTTCCATTTCACTAATTCTCATATATATATATATATATATATATATATATATATATATATATATATATATATATATATATATATATATAATATATATATATATATATATATATTTATACTTATATAAATATTTCTTCTATATATACAATATATATATATATATATATATATATATATATCTCCAGCACGTTACATCTCACATGCAAAATTTAAGGGAAATTCTAAAGAATTTCAATTTCCCCTAAAAATATCAATTATCATCTTCCAGGATAAAAGAGTGGCAAAAATTCCAACCGTCCATAAAAAATCTTGTACGCCAGTGTTTAGAGTAAACAAACTATGCAAGCAGCCTGAAGATCTCGGTGAGAAAAGGGAACACAACCTTCTCTGACCATGTCACAGCAATATTATTTTATTATGCAATATTATGCAATATATAAGTAATATATATATATATATATATATATATATATATATATATATATATATATATATATATATATATATATACTTCTTCTTCTAATAATATATAATAATAACCTTATATATAACATATACTATAACTTAACATATATATATAACAGCATATACTATATATATATATATATATATATATATTAATATATACTGTTAACATATATATTAATATATATATATATATATATATATATATATATATATATAATAATATATATATATATATATATATATATATATTATATAATAACCATATATATATATATACATTGTATATATATATAGCTATTGCTGCTATGTAGCAGCAATAGCCTTATATATATATATATATTATACCAGCGATAATAACTATATATATAATTAATGCTTGTTATATATATATGTATAGCAGCAATACATGTATATATATATTTCATATGCTGCTAACTATATACTGCTATATGTAGCAGTAGCCAGCCTTAGCCTTATGTATATGTAACTAATATATAACCAACAATAGCCAGCAGCCAGCAACCAACCTTAACCAGCCATGTGCCATGCTGCTAGCTATGCTGCCAGCCAGCAGCAGCAGCCAGCCAGCCAGCAGCCATATGTAACGTAGCCTTAGCAGCAGCCAGCCTTATCTTCTTGCGCTGCTGCATAATAATATATATATAATATATATATATTTATAGATTTACAAAGTTTATCGTTCATATATCACAACATTAAAATATGACATGTTCAGTGAAGAAGAGTGAAGCGTATTTAAATAAAGTACATGGAAAAAAATAGTGACTTTTTGTAGCAGTTCTATAACTGCAACAAGAAGTCACTATTTTTTTAAACCCCTGTATTGGTAACATATTGAATGACTTCACTATTATCCCACAGCTGAAAAAGAATAAGAAGAAGAAAGATAGAGAAAAAACGATCATTAAAATTTGTTTATTTCGTCATCTTTAGGTACAACCTTTAGTGAAATTTTTGGATCATAATTTCGTTTGCGGACTATCACGCGGTACTGTAATATTTGTTTTATTTTTTAGATCTTTAAAATGAAGTGGCAGTATAAAGAAGAACACCCGTTTGAGAAGCGAAAGCAGGAAGGCGAGAAGATAAGAAAGAAATACCCAGACAGAGTTCCTGTAAGTTGTCAACATTTTTTTTTTCTTTGTTATAAATATACTTGGTAGGCTTTCTTCGGTTTTCGGTAAATTTATTTAAATGCAACGATCTTGTGAGCAAAGTTTAATTGGTTTTGGTAAATGTCTATATTTGCATCAGGAAATCTCTTAAAAAGTGTTCAAGGTTGACCCTCGATGTAAGTTTTAGGTCCAATTGTGTCCATAAATTTCCTAGTTATTTATATAGTTCTTAAAAACATACTTAAAATTGCCTTTACCGACATCACTGAGATTTCTTAAGTTGTAGAAACTAGGAGCACAAAATTTGAAATAGATTAGGGCAGGCCTAATAAGTAGCTCCCAGCTGAGGTGAATAAACATTGTAACTTGTATTTAAACTATAAACTTTTAATTTACAGAAATGGTATCAGAAAATTCTTTTGAATTTTTTTTTTTTTTTTACTGATTAGCTAAATCCCAAAAAATAACAGATATTGGGTAGTTTAGGTTGGCTTTTTTGGGTTTTGGTAACCCTGCAAATTACACCATCATTTATATAAGATTGAAGAGGTTGCTTTCTGTTCTTTACATGCTAATTAATTTTCTTCAAAATACAGTAAAAAAAATATTTAAATTTCGGTCGTAATATCTGATTAATACAAATCTTTAAAATGTGTACTTTTTAATTGCTAACTTAACTTTTAACTTAACATGTAAATAAATTTTCTCATCTAAAAAAAAATTGTGAAACTGAAAAAATGTTAAGTATGGCTAAAAATAAATATCATATGTCGGGCGGGGTGCACCAGCCCGCCTCTTTAGGAGGTGTGATTCGGTCAAAATGGTTCTAAACTAAATAAAAAATAGCAATAGAGTAACAAAAAAACAAAAAATTTTTGGCGCCGTTCATTTTATGAGCCGACGGCGTAGCTACTCAAGTTTATTATGTCTAGGTATTCATGTTATTCTCAGAAAGTATATATTTCTTAAAAAACTGGTTAGAAATGTAGGTTATCAAAACTTATCTCAATAGAACTGTCACTTTTTGAAAACAAAACTGTGAGTTTTTTTTAACTACTCCGAGCTTACAAAATGCTACGACTTTGGAATCGAATTTTACAGTTTTTTTTCATAGTAGGACTACGCCGTCCGAGTTACATGTTGTTGAAGCTTGTGTAATAACTAGGCAAGAGTTAAATCTTTTTGATCCAAAGCAGTATGTAGACGTTGGCAAAATAAGCGGCCGAGCCTAACCTTGGTCGATTCACCCCGGCCGAACAAGTTGATGGGGGGTCGGCCTCGCGCACCACCATTGTGTCATATTTTATGACGTTATTATTATTGCATTTTTATATACCAGCACTATTCCGTAATGCTAATTTAAATGTAATAAATGATGCTTCCCTATTCAATGAAACTATGGTAAACATATTAATTTTCATAAAAAAAAAGAAGTTCAAAAAGTTCATAATTTTGAGTGGAGAGGGGTGAATGGACCACCTTATTTTATTCGTTATTTATTTTTATCCACTTTATTGACATTTTATTACTTATTACGAAATTTTAAATGTGAATAATTCCTTTTTATATTAAGTAAAATTTAAAATATAGAACATTGAAAATTATAGACGCATAAAATTGACCGAATCTTAAACCGAGATGGCGAGTCCACCCTCCAATGGTGGTCGCCGCTCACCCTCCACGTCAGGCTGAACTCGGCGCTTATTCAAAACTTTCAATAAAACTTTAAATTATTAGAGATTACATTACTTGATTTTGGTGTGCTTACGCCCTGAGCTATAGGGCCGCTGATTTACAGCAATTAAAAACAAAACTTCAAAGGTGCATTAGGGGAGAGTCGGGAGACCAAGTTATCCCTAAAGTGGTCCGCGTCACCCGCCCGACGCGATAAGGTTATTCTGGAATATCCCGGTCTTGCCGGAAGCATCTCTGACATTTGTTTCTCGCGGTTCTGCGAATTGAAATTTTGACTCATCTTCTTGCATAATTAAAAATTTGCTGGACGGATTTAATACCATCAACCCATAGCCCCATTCTTTTTAACAAGAATAAGAATGGTAGCCCGTTGTGTAAGCTCATCATTACAGTGATCATTGAATAAACTAGACCTTAAGTATTAATTGGAGAGAGATAACAGTTTACTCACAATGACTCTGCGAAATATCAGGATAATAATTAAGATCCACTCATTAAATATCAATCTTAAAATCTAATGATGAAACATAAATTGATATATGAATTATATATCTATATACTATATATTATCATATAATGACAATAGTTTATAGTATTATAATCAAATACATAATATATATAACATTATATATATTATATATTATAATATATATAATATTATTCTTCCAATGGAATGACTATAGTTCCAATTTCTGCAAAACTGGCTTTCGTTAAGCCAGTGGAAGTAGGTTAGAACGACATAGAAATGACTCATTTGAGTATTTAGGCTTTCCATATATTGTAGTAAAACTGAATATCTGATCAGACCTCAGAATAGACTTCTCAAATACTGTTGATCTCAATTTAACCTGGTATGCCAAGTAGGTAACATTTCAATTAAAAAATATATCTTCTACTAAGAAACTAAGGTATTTTGTAGTTAAAGAGATGGGCAACAAGTTTTAACGAGTACCCTGCTCTTCAGTCAGACATTGTGAATAGCTGGTTAGGGCGCTTACATTAGTGCAATCCGAAATTATAAATAATTTTCTGAAGACATTTCTTCTGTATTTGGGCTCAACTGAGTATGCGCTGGTACGAGATCAACATTTTTTGGGAGGACAAACCTGTTCTTGGGCGGTCCTCAAACACCGTCTTATGTGGTTCCCCACGGCTTCAATCATATTTGGCGTATGACGTTCTAACCTGGGGTGTCCACGTTCCCTAGAAAATATACAACGATGGATTCTTCACTCAGGCTCCTTCTTACTTACTCCAACATTTTCACAACTTTCTCACTAACAGATATTCATCTCTTCGGTTTTGATGACATTACTTTCCATATGTCATTAAATGCAGGTGGCGGGACTTGCCATATTTAAATGTTTTCTAGTGAAGGCGAGCCTGTTTCTTTTACCTGTTGTGTAATGTTTTTGTGGTATTTTTACATTCTCTATATACATAGAAATCTTTGTAACATTAATAATGAAAATATCCCATTGCTTTACAAATGCATGCGAACTATTCAGCCACGGTACACTTCCATGTGGCGATTCTAGTACGAATGTCTTGGTGAACGAAGCTAATTTCAGTTATGACATCTGTCACCAACAATTGATTAAATAAAATCTTTTATGCAAAATCTTTTAATATTACTATGTTATTGGGCCCCCCGTAGTCGCTTGAAAGTTTACTGGGAGCGATTCATTTTTGTATATTCATATTCCTCTTGTCGTATAAGTGATACTGACACCGTGGAAAGCTCTCAGCTGGCAGGGAAAACTTTCGGTGCCTCCACGCAACGTTCTTGGAATTTTTCTCCTTGGGAAAGCTTTCCGGCCTTAATTCGTTCACAGCTCGGTAAAGCGCGAACAATTTTCAGTTGCCTGGTACATTTGTACTTCCCCCCTTAGAGGGAGAAATGCACTTTTTGAAGTAGTCCAAAGGCACGATTGGGTCGTAGGGCGTTGTCAATCAATTTGCATATGACCGCGTGATAATATCTATCGATGTTTTTCTGATTTTTCATTTGTATCTATATGACACAATATTTCCTTTTGGATAATTTTTTTTAAACTATTATGGCGGAATTGAGATCATTGAGATAATTACACTTCAGTTGAATTAAAATAAATATAATTTTTTTAGATTCTTATATATAATAGAATGATCCGCAGATATGATACTATAGATCCTACCTATACGTCACTATCTACTGATACTCATTATATTGGAATGCCCATTCTCGTCGGGGTGATCTATACTTAATCCAGCTATAACTACTCTATTTTATAGTATACTATTATTTATGAGCTATTGGGGCGGATCTGGTCAAGGTGAGCTCCCTGCATCATTTTCACGCCCAATATGCGTTTACATTTGGGTCGGTGGGAATCACTATCTGGTTTTTCTCAAGAAAAAAGTATTCGCTGGAATCGTTCAGTTGAAGAAAAAAGAGGTATCATCATAGAAAATATGTTAAAATTTCGTCCTGTGAAAAAGTTTTATTTCTTACTTAAATGAATCAAGGAAAAAGCTTGTAAAAGTAAAGCAACATGCAGGTTCACACTTTCTGTGAAAGCTCAGTCATAACAAGAATAAATTTGGTCTAGCGGCGAAGGTCATTGGATAACGTTTTAAGATATGCTGAAAGTCGTGCCGAAATTTTAAATTTCAAAAATATGACCCAGAATGATCCATGTCGGTAAACTCCACTTTAGACGATTCTGAAGCCATTATTCATTTTCATCTCCCTTAGCTAGTAATAAGTATGGTGGAATAAGGATGCAATGCTATTACTTGATAAGTTCAGTACATGAAAAGGAATGGGTCGGAGGAATGACATTCCATTTAAATGCTCCTGCTACGTGCTGTTTCTTTCATAATTTTTAGTTCACTATGGTGCTATTCATCTGAGTTCTTTACTGTATTCTGTCTCGGTAGGTTGTTCCAAGTTCATTCAACTTTCCGTTGAAGTGATTGGTTACTGGATAAGTGTTTCAGACTTATGACTCTACATGACTTAATCCTGTTTTCAATTAACTCTCTTTGTTCCGTTTTTATAGGGATTTATTAACTTTTTTTGATGTATCGTTTTTATTTTTTGAAGAGTCATTTGTACTGATAGCATACTTTGTTAAGTGGATCTATTTTTGGTGCTAACGTTTTGAACCAGAGTATAATGTCTTATTATCATTTCCAATATTCTTATAAATTAATTCATAAATCAATAAAAACTAACTTTAACGACTAAGTTGGTTGAGTACGCTCAAACTGACTCCACACGTGTTTACTCAGGTGGTATGGTCTAAAGGGACCTCGATAGTTTCCAAGGCATATCTGTAATAAGTTATTGTACAAAAAGAGGAACGTTGTGATCTATCTACACATGTTGGATGCGAAGCCGAACGGTTTATCTCCATTCAAAAGGGGACAACTCATTTGAATGTTAAAGTCAAAACTCAGCCAGGACCCAGTACACCAATCATTTTGAAAAACATTTAATCTTTAGTGGTCTTACAATAATAAAACAAATATCTTGAGAAAGTGTAAAGTGAATGTAGCCAAGTGATAAATTTATCGCCCTATTCCATCATACCCATATCTAAATCATGACTCAACCGAGTATGTTAATAAATAAAGACCCTGAGTGTACTATTATAAAACTCATACAAAATACCCAGTGTTATCAATCAGGATATTTCATCTTGTTTTAGCATTAAAGATTCGTATGTATACAAAGATCTGTAAATAATCTTATGGGCATTTAAACATCGTGGTGGGTGGATGATTGAAAATGTCTTTAAATCTTTGAATCCTCTTGCTTTTATGTCAGACGATGAAACATCAGTGTACTTGTGTAAATCACCATATTAAGCATTCATATTTTTAAATTGGGGAGAATAAGAAAATTGCTAAATCTAACGTGCTGCATTAAGCTGATGATCCCTTGCTTCCTAATTTTCTTCTAGGAATATGAGTCACAAGTAACATATATCCCTCTTCACTGTTCAAAATGTGAAGCCCATTCCTACCTACTTGTTAAACAAAACCATTCAAAATCTTTATTTTGTGTCTGGAAGAAAAAGTCTTAGAGAGACTGGATCTTATTTTTTTCTTCTTATATTGATGTTAACACTGGGACTTCCAATGTATGTGGAAGGATGTGGTCAAAATATTTAATATATGAGGACATTGTTCGCATGGCTAAATGCGACAGTGGAAGGAGGGTTTTCTATACAAGTTAAGCAAATCTTTCTTAGTGGGAATCTAACAGACCCTAGTCTGATCTCATCATAGTCACACTGCACAAATGCGGTATTGATTCTTACCATGTAAAGGTATTACCGTCATCACATAGTTCTCATATCCGACTCTAAAATATTGACAAACGTGTAAGAGCTGCGTAGCCACGTTAGATGGAGTAATATGAAGAACATCTCAGAGTTTTCAAACACAAGAACTACCTCAAGCAAGATCAAGAGAATTAACGGTGTTGAAAAGAAAGGAAAATTCATCCTGCTTACAGATCAATAAACTTGGAGAGCAGAGAAGATGTTAAAACTCGAAAGCTTAGACAGTAGCACGCAAGGCCTATAAAATCAAAATCAGAGTGACTTCAGTGAAGAAAAAGTTAATCACTAAATCTGCGCCACATTTAGAACCTTTGTGATTACAGTGGACGCTATAAGATGCTCAGGATTCAATTTTTTCAAATTAATTAAAAACATTTTCTTAAGCATCAAGTTCCTAATCATTATTTGCATGATAGCAGGTTTATTAAAAAGAGGAATATGTTTTTCGCGGACGTCGATAGCAAGGAGTCCTTTTTCTTTGTATTTTATTTTTTTATTTTTTTTATACATCTACGTACCTGACTGCCAACTCCTGTAAACCCTTGCTAACAATGCGCTTGACTCGTCGTAACTCTGAGACCTCACCATCGCTTCTATATATAATGATATAAATATATAATTATATACAGGTATTTAGTAGTTAATATATATATTATATATTATATATATTGAATAATCTATATTATATATATACATAATACATATATATTATATATATCCTTATATACTTACTATCTCTATATAATCATATATTAGTGAATGGGAATCTCGATTCATGAAACACCATCTTGCAAACAATTGTGGCATTCATATGTAAACTTATTTCTGTCAATAATTTCGGCAGAGCTCCTAACTCTCAATCTCTTTGAAAAACTAAAAAAAAAAAAGAGAATAAATCTCCTCGTTTCCCGTCTCTCTCTCTGCGTCTGCTCGCCCGCGATCATTTCTTTCTCCCTACTCCATGTCTCGGTCTCTGCTACGTCGTCGCTCGATTCCTGTTCTCCAGCAGGCCTGCCTCTCACTCTACGACTGGCAAGTCTCCCACTCGGGTGCTAACCTAGCGTTGCCGTTCGTACTTTCTTTGGCCCGAGCTGCTCCCGGGCCTGGGCTGTACGGAATTCTTTCGACGTATCAGCCCTCGTCTCTCTCTCTCTCTTCTCTCTCTCCTTCTCTACTTCCTCTTCTCCCTCTCTCTTCATCATCTCCTTGCCTCTCTGCTCTCTCTCTCTCTCTTCTCTCTCTTCTTCATCTCTTCTCTCTCCTCTATCTCTTTCTCTCTCATCCTTCTTCTTCTGCTTCTTCATCTTCTTCTGGCTTCTCTTACTCTCTCTCTGCTCTCCTCTTATTCTAGTATCTCCTCCTCTCTCATTCTAGTACCTCTCTCTCTGCTCTCCTACTCTCATCTCATCTCTCTGCTCGTCTATAAGTAATATTAATATATATATTAATAATTATATAGCCTATATTAAATATATATAATATATTAATTATATATATATATTATATTAATATAATTAATAGGTTAATTGTAGGGGAGTGAGGTGAGTACTTAATAATACTATAAATTTTATTTATATATATATATATTACTTTATGATATATCAGTATATCATATATATCCCGTATATATAATTATACTCATTATATCATATTATTCATATATGACCTCTTTTTTATATAAATATATTATACTATATTAACTATATCTAAATATATTATATATTCTATACATTATATATTACTATATATTATATTATATAATATATCTATAATCATATATATATATTATCTATTCAATATTAAGTTTATTATATAGTATCAAATATATATATATCTAGTTCTGAATATTTACCGATGTTACTCCAGATGTTATTCGTATCAAGTATAGCCTTTTTTTCTTGGGGGTATGTCGCACCTTCATCTGATTTCTCATGCAATTTATGGTTAATTTATGGCCGAATACCTTGGCTGAATACTACTTATGACTTTTATTGGGTGAAAATTATGAGAGAACTTATTCAAGAGATATTCTAATATAACACTATGTAATATACAAAAATATTCTTTTTCTAAATTTTTTTCCTTGAATACATAATATTCTGTCTTGACACTGAAAACCATAGAAATTGAACTTCATTATATTCTTTTGCCTATCGTAATCGATTTACTTATGAGAGTCTTTCAACAATATAATTAGAGTCTTTGGGAAATTTATTTAATGGCTTCTGGTTTATATATGAGCTGGCACAACTGTAAGTTGTTTACTGTATCTATATCTTCATTATTGTGTACTTTGAAAAGGTTCTGTAACTATTTAATATAAACAAAGTAACTGTCAAAAATCCATACTTATCTTACTTGATAAGGATGTCAGTTATCATCATAATATCTTCCTCAAAATAATACTAAGTCATGCTTTCAGTATATCCAGAATAAGACATGTTCTGTTGCATCTCTATCATCGTGCCTTTGTTCGTGTCTATCTTTCAGGAGAGTGTTTGGTGGTTAAGAGGTCTTAGTATTCCTTTTGAGTGCTAGACTGTATACTCAATCATTAATTTAATGGTGCGATGAAGCCTTCTTCAGGCATGTATTATTTCTAAGATACCCCTGTGACCTAATTCTTAATTGAAGTATATTTGATTGATAATCAGGTGAGAGCGATACAATTTCTCTGAGGTATTAGCGCACAAGTTCAGTGCTCAATGTGTAACAAGGACACCCCAGGTGGGTACCTACACTCGCTAGCTGGAGACACAAACCTAACGATTTACATAGCATTACGTTTTTGCGAGATTATCTTGTGTCTACGTTTCTAAGTGAAAGCCCACAAGCTTGTTAGAAGTGCTTGCCCACCCTCCCTCCTGAGTCCTCTTCCTCTGGAGAGTGATTCTAATCACATTTGGGGCAGTCATTCATCTTCGCAGGCCTGGATTAATTACTCTATGTTTGCCGGCTAAATTAATATTACACTTTATAAGTTATACTACTTATATACAATATGATACAGCTATATTATATTCAATCGGATGAGCCTATATAATTATATAATATACGCATCACTATATATAATAAATGCAGTACTTCTTTATAAGACTATACCTATACCTACTCTATTAATCTATCAGTATGTTGGGGGGAGAAAGGAATTTGCCCCACATCCGTATGTTCCTGCCTTGTCGTAGAAGCGCAACTAAGGAGACGGTGGGTCAGTTGCGTTGGCTGCCTATCCTCCACCTATCTCTGCTAACGGTATACCACTTATCGCCTGCTCTCGAAGATGTCGTTGATCTGCCGTATAAGCTTTATAATTTTTCGTGCGAAATTGTAATCGAAAGCAGTAGGGTCATCGGAATCTTTTCAGAGGAAGAAATGTGTTAGGAGATGAGAGGATATAGAGGGTGGATGAGAAATAGTTAGTCTTGTTACAATCGCGAATAAGAGCAATTTTGACTTTTGCTCCGCCTGTGACTAGTAATACAAAGATGAAAGTCACGGGATACTAAGTGAATCTACAGCGTTTGTGTGGTGTGCGTGGAAAATGGTGTGTGTGCATGGTTGCTGGAAATGTAAATGAGACGCACATGGGAGAGGAGGCAGCATATGTCTAATCTTTTGTATATCCCCGAGTGACCTTGTGGTAGCAAAAGCTCTGGTAGACCTTTGTGGTCGCTGAAGCACGTCCTAGAATTCTAACAAATCGGTTGTTGTTCAGTTATTAAGTTTTGAGACAGGTTCATATGGTATGTCTCGTGGCGTGTGATGTATGGTCCGATGACTGAGGGGTATTATTAAGTTTGCATCAGGTCATAGTATTACACATCGATCCTTCGTTGGCCATAATCTCGATGAATGTTTCTATTTTGGATGGGTGATGAGAGATAGCTATTTAGTAAATTGATGCAGTGTTATCAGGTGACTGGGACTGACATAGTGTCATGGTATTAGGCTGATCAAAAAGGATCTCCTGGTAATACACAGGTTTTTATGCGAGGCTGCGCAGGAAGAACATCGAGACATGGTAAAGGTAAGGTGATTTACATTTCATTAGTGAGATGCAGAGAGGTTATGTGTGTATAGTATATATATACATTACATTTATCATTTAAACTCACTTCAGACCGTATTCTGTCACATTAAGCGTATAACACGATGTAATCGGTGCTCAGGTAGAGATCGGTACTCGAATCTATCCATAAGTATTAGTTCGATCTTTGCACTTGTTCTTTTCGTCAGTTTGTATAGGAGGATGTTGTAAGTCTATGTTGTGGCAGTAGTCGTTTATAAATCGTGAGGGGTACTGTGAATGCCCGGAACTTACTCGGATCATATGTTGTCCTCTTGTGTAAATAAGTTAGTGGGGCTTGGATGGAGAGGAAGTGTGAAGACGAAAGGAACGTCAGTGTCTAAAGACCCTCTATTTTATCATGCGGATGAGGCAATGTTTAACGTGCCCTTTCAAGGCCAAGACAATATGGACTTATTCAGCTCTATCGTATCCTTAAAGCCCGCTCGCCTCTGCCCCTACTAATCGAATTCTGAATGTAACAAGGTTTTTCCTGCATACTAGTTGGGTTAAATCACAATCTGGGGGGCGAGAGTGGAGGACAACCATTGTTATAGTGCGACAACGAGGAAGTGTGATGGCAATGTGCTAAATGTAGAGAAGTTCAAGAATGTTAACATTTGATTACCTCCCGGTCAGTTCGTGATCCGGTCTGGAATTTGAAAGAGGGTGGATGAACGCGGTTAAAAGGTAAGAAAGAGAAAGCGGTGATTGAGTAACTAACAGCAGAATGATGAAAGTCTACAAAATAGAGAAGATGCCTTCGCCATTATTGACAAGGAAGGAAAAAAGAAATAGTAAACGGTGCATACGTTACAGGAGAAAACACGAGGGTAATGAACAGTTTGGAAGGAAGGATAAATGGGCACTTACAAGGGAATAGCGAAGCTCCTTCTGTGAAGGAAGCGCCGAAAAAGGTTAAGAATGAGAATATAGGGGAATCGCTTAGAATAATGAATCAGGGTCGATGGTGTCTCTTTGTAACTGATGACAATGGATGTGAACGGGAGTGTGGACAGAACACTTCCGAAAAATGCGTGCATAAATATTAAAGCAGTATGAACGCATTCGTGATAAGTGATGTGTGTGGGTTAAGGATGAGATGCAAAAAAGGAATACGGTATTTTGGGGCATGAAGGTTATTGAGTAAGAATGGCGAGTGGATGGGTTAGAGTGAGTAAAGTTGACGAGAGATGTGGGGAGAGCCGAATCACGGGTGCCATTACGACGATGTAATTACTGGGTCGAAATGATCAAGAACGGAGGTGAGATCGGGTGAGTGTGAGGGATTTGGAAAGTTGGTGTAATAAGCGTTTCTGACAGGGTATAGTTTCCACAGTAGTGATGGGGACGATTAAATCGTTATCCTGTCAAAATCGGCGATAGTTTTTTCGCAATCGTCAATCGTCAATTTTTGCCGATGTCAACTTGAAAAATATAAGAATT
>JABUQX010038435.1:2500-25913 GCA_015478945.1 Trachelipus rathkii
CTCACAGGTGTTGAAAGGGTTGATAGACTTGCAATACTAGTAACTTTTCAAGGTAAGGAGTAATTGTTGAGAGTCCCTGAAATCCCAACATCTTCAGGAGAAGAGCAAGCCATGGATGTTCATCAAGCAGTAAAGAAGTGGGGTAGAACAGACAAAGTTCAGACACTTTGCTGTGATACGACAGCAAACAACACAGGTCGAGAAAATGGTGCCTTTCAAAATCTAGAAAACTTGCTCAAACATGACCTCCCTTGCCGTCATCACATTTTTGAGTTAGTTTTGAGGAGATACTTCGGCTCACTGATAGGTGCAACTTCTAGTCCAGACATGGCGCTTTTCAAAAGATTTAGTGATACCTGGACGAAACTCTACAAGAACGTTTACATAACTGGTAGAAATGAAGCGCCTAATTATGATGTCCGCGCTACCATTCTAGGATTTCTTGAACACCACATTTTTACGCAGAAAAACAAAGGCAATTTATGCATTCAATATATATCTGTTTCAAGATTAGGTTCAGGTATCTCATAGGAAGAAGAGCTTTTTAAGAAAAATATGTATTTTTTCTTATTTAAGTGTACGTTCGAGCCTGGTTTCTGTCATCAGAAGCCATTAAAGCACCTTATCATGATTTCCTATTCATGCGTCAACTGATAAGTTTTCAGGACATTTGTCCATAAATCAGTAAGACTGTTGCAAAAAAAATCCAACCATCTCTAGTACTTAGTTCCCGAAACTGTGGCTCTATCATTATATGATGACAATATTCCAACAGCGGTTAAAACAAATATGGCTCAAATTATGCTGGAAGCAGACAAAGGTGAAGAAGAGGAAGAAAAAAAATTCAACTGAAGAGGTATACATTCTGCACAAAAATGATTTTTCTTCGTTTACAAACATCTGTTTTCGTCTTTTGTAACTCCTGGTACAAAAACTTTTTTTTACGAGATTTTCTATCAGCACCGATTTCCTCGACAAAGAAGACACTTCAACATGGAAGGATGACCCTGGTTGCAAAAGTGGAATTGAAAAACTTGAGAAGACAGTTGATGTGAATGACGTTGCTAAAAGAGTTATTAAACTCATTCTGGATAACAATAACATTCTCACAAAAGATGAAACTGAGAAACAATTTGTTTTACAAATCTTTTGCCAGAAACCGTAAAAAATATCCAACTAAATCTTCTCTTAGTAAAATATAATGTTCAATGTTCTTCCGTTCACACAATAGAAATTATTGCTGTAAATAAAAATGCATTTCTCTTAAAGATGTTATGTGCGTTATTAAAAAAAACTAATATATCTTAAAATTTTCATGTTATTTCAGAAATTTTTTGAATTAACTTTTGGGAAATTTGATTAAAAATGTTTTTAAACAATTGCTGGGGTTGCATGGATGTATCCACATAGATTTCTCTAAGAAGAAAAAAGAAAATGGCCGAGATGGGGAAGAGTAGATCGCTTTTGAAAGGATTTATTCGTTGCTTATAATATGCTCCACCTTCAAGAGGTTTGAGGGTCACCAAGCAGCTGTCCGATTGAGCTGAAGTTTTGCGTAGCCCGTTTTTTTGTTTAGTGGAACAGGATTACGGGGAAGGAGCATCAAAATTTTAATTTTCGGGAAACTACCTATAGCTAAGGTCCATCCTAATATATATATATATATATATATATTATATATATATATATATATAATATATATATATATATATATATATATATATATATATATATATATATATACATATATATGATTATGGTAATATGATTTTCTCCATTAGTTTGCACAGGGAGGAGAGGAGGGATATGGGTCTGTATGAAAACTGAAAGTTGGGATGTTTTCTGGGTTTTAATTTGGGTATGATAATTTCTTTTATTGGATGTTAAGGATTGGGATTGGATCATGTAATAAGTTGATGATTTCGGTTGTGCTGTTATGGTAGGATAGGTTGTTTTTAATTAGTGCTAATAGGGTATGGTTTTCTGGATGAGTGTAGGAGTAAATGGAGTCATATCCAAAAAAAAATGGAGTTCTTGGAGCATTTTGTGGTGTATGTGAGCTTCCTGTACTAGAGCTATGTCAATGTTTGTTTATAAAAGAAGGCAGAAATTTCGTAATGCCTGTTGTTTAAGTCATTTATGTTAATTTGGAGGATTTTTTAAAGTTAGGTTATTATTGTTTAAGTTGTTAGTGGGTGAGGAGGTAGTTGGGGGTTACATATGAAGCAAGTAGAAGAGGGGTTTTGCTGGGGTATACTCGTGAAGCCGAACATTTATTTCTATGGATCATCTATTGCAGAGAGAACATTTTATAGATGGTTGGTTTTTTATGATATTTGTCGCAAATAGGGCAGATGTACTTTGATGGGTTTTGGTGTATGTATTTGGTGTATGTATTTGGTGTTGAAGCATATTGGGGGTGAGAAGGATTAAGTTATTTTTATTATCTGGGTGTAAAGAGTTATATATATATATATATATATATATATATATATATATATATATATATATATATATTATATATATATATATTATATATATATATATATATAATATATATATATATATATATATATAATATATATATATATATATATATATACTATATATATATTATATATATATATATATATATATATATATATATATATATATATATATATAATCTATATATATTATATAATATATATATATATATATATATATATATATATGGATGTGGATGTATGTGTATGTGTATGTGTATGTGTATGTGTATGTGTATGTGTATGTGTATGTGTATGTGTATGTGTATGTGTATGGGTGTAACAACGTAACAACATCATGAAAGTTTAAAAGAAAATTTTAATTGAACGAGTATTATCAATACTATGCTTAGAGTCCAATTTAAATAATGTGTATCATATCTTTTGTATCTGTATCTGTATCTGTATCTGTATCTGTATCTGTATCTGTATCTGTATCCATTTAGAATTACAGGAATTAGTTCATATTATGTGGTCAATAATGACACTTAAATTAAAGCATAAAGATATACACTTGACAAATTTTGGAAGGATATTATATCGTATTGCCTAAAGGTTCTGGTGATCTTATAGCCATAAGGTTCTGGTGATCGCATTGCCAAAAGGTTCTGGTGATTGTATTTCCAAAAGGTTCTGGTGATCCTATAGCCATAAGGTTCTGGTGATCGTATTGCCAAAAGGTTCTGGTGATCGTATTGCCATAAAGTTCTCGTGATCGTATTGCCAAAAGGTTCTGATGATCATATTGCCAAAAGGTTCTGGTGATCCTATAGCCATAAGGTTCTGGTGATCGTATTGCCAAAAGGTTCTGGTGATCGTATTTCCAAAAGGTTCTGGTGATCGTATTGCCAAAAGGTTCTGGTGATCGTATTGCCATAAAGTTCTCGTGATCGTATTGCCAAAAGATTCTGGTGATCGTATTGCCAAAAGGTTCTGGTGATCGTATAGCCAAAAGGTTCTGGTGATCGTATTGCCAAAAGGTTCTGGTGATCGCATTGCCAAAAGGTTCTGGTGATCCTATAGCCATAAGGTTCTGGTGATCGTATTGCCAAAAGGTTCTGGTGATCGTATTGCCATAAAGTTCTGGTGATCGTATTGCCAAAAGGTTCTGGTCATCGTATTGCCAAAAGGTTCTGGTGATCCTATAGCCATTAGGTTCTGGTAATCGTATTGCCAAAAGGTTCTGGTGATCCTATAGCCATAAGGTTCTGGTGATCGTATTGCCAAAAGGTTCTGGTTATCAAATTGCCAAAAGGTTCTTGTGATCCTATTGCAGCTTTCTATATCTTTCTATATCTATATCTTGCTATCACAAACATATAAACTAACAAAAAAAGAAATGCTACTTATAATTAAATTAAGAAATGATATTACTTCATCTGACTGGGATATTGGTATACTTTCTTGTAGTTTATCCCTTATATAGTATTAGGAGTGAACTCTATATTGGTTAGGTTATAGTATGGTAGGCTGGTAGTTATGGAATATTAGTAGCTTATTGGGTTACCGTTATACCTCGTTTTTGGGCTTTTTTTGTTTTCTAGTGATATTATTTTTTATCTCAATTATCAGTATCTTGACCTTGTTCTTCTCTTTCATGGTCTCTCTGTCGTGTCTCTCGTACTATCTTTCTTTCTCTATCTCGTTTTTATCTAGTCTCTCCTTCGTCTCTTTCTTCTTCAGGGTGCTGTTTCGCTTCCTCTCTTCCTTTTTCCATCTTCTCTCTCTTTTTTTCCTCTCTTTCCTTCTTCTCTCTCTTCCTCTACTTCAATCTTCTTCTTTGGTCTCCTATCTTTCCTCTTTCCTCTTTTTTACTTCCACTATCGGGTCATTTTTCATCTTCTGCTGTCACCCCTCATCTTATATCTTCTTATCTCTTCGTTACCTTTTTTCTTTCTTAGTTCTCGTTTTCTTTTTCTTTCTTTCCAATTTTAGTGAAAGCGGCACCGTTGTTTACGATTATATATGTCTTAATCTTAATTCCCTCTCTTTTATTCTCTCATTCCTTCTTCTCTGCTTCATCTCTCAGTTGACTCTTCTTAATTCTTTCTCTTCTTATCTTTCTTTCTTCTCTTGTCCTTCCTTTTTTACGTCTCTCTTCAATTATCTTCTCTATTCATCCTATCTTTCTCTTTTCTTCATCCTCTTATCTCATTTATCAGCTCTCTTCTCTCTACTTAGTCTCTTCTGTTACTTCTTTTTTTTTTATTTCTCTTTATATATTTTTTTATTTATTTGTTATTATCTAAATTTTTAAGTGCCTGAATACGTGCTTCGATCGACTTGGGAGTGGCTTTATGATTTCTGTCTTGGACGAAATGGCCTTTTATGTGCTGGACGGTGGTAATTTTCAGAAGGGAAGGCCGATGATTTGGTGAGGATTAATAGATAGAATGTGCGATAGTGAAAATGACAGCACCCTTTCGCTCCGAGAATTTTCTTTAGATAGCGCTAGAATTTTGGTTGAACTGGTTTCATATTAATAACTCTTTAGTTGTTGGGAGGATATTTCTCTGGTGGGGTCCGTCATATTTTGCAGCGGCAATCAGAGTCGATTATGTTTTAATTTATGACACTATTTTTCGAAGGTATATGGATTCTTGTCTTTGAGATCTGCATTGCGTGAGTCGTTCTGCTGGAAATGTGACGTCTTTGTAATTCTCTCATCGTATCATCCTAAATGTATGATAACTTTTCTGATAAGCATCCATACTTTGCTCTTTTCTTCTTGTGACTAATTGGAGCTCTGAGGAGTGAATTTCATACGGATGTTATCGCGACGTTGCGCTTGCGTGCGTGTGGTTTCTGACTTGATCTGCATATGCGGCAGAGCGGAGGGAAGTTTTTCGATGTTGCAGGGGTCGCGCTAAGCGGCTCTCCTTCGTCTCTATTTACTATTTTATTCTCTATTATTATTAATATATATATCTCATTTTTTATAATATATATATATTATTATTGATATATATTATATATAATATTTCTAATTCTTCATACGTATATTCTATTACCGCTATACGTGTACGTCCTACCTCTTGTCCTACCTTCAACCCTCCTTCTAGTATTATTTCCTATATCTATATATCTTTTTATCTTTTATTATACTACAGTAGATGAGTTAATTTTATTTATTAATCGCAATCATTTATTTTCTCTCTTCTTCTATCTCTCTCTTTCTTATCTTCTTCATTGGCTTGTTTTAGCGTCTGGGAGTGTGTGTCTGTCAATGTCTCGGGGTGTCGAGGGTCTCTATGTGTTGGTATGTAAGATTGCGGTCTTTTCGGTCATTCGGTCGGATGTGAGATATGCGTTCTGTCTGGTATGGGTTTTATATCGATGTGTGTTCTTGCGAATCGATTGCAGAGTTATCATGTACAATCGATTTGTGAATCTCACAAAGTTGTCTTGACGGTGAGCCATGTGTATATACAATCGAGTCGATTTGATAATTAAGTCTTACTCTCTTGGTGTTTTGTACAATTGGCGTTGGCTTGCGTCGTCAGGGTAGAATTGTTATTGTCATGAGATATCTATACAGTGGGGATGTAGGTTTGTGTCGTCTTTAGTTTAGATTTTTTTGTATTGTTTAGGAGTTACAGGCTGAGGGAAGGTGTGGTTTGTGGTATTATCTTTTCCTTGGTTACATACGTCTTTATTTTTTGATAATCAAGGTTTTGTTTCGCTCATTATCATCATTCTCTGAGTACAAATGCTTCTGCTCGCTGATGATGATTTTTTATTTTAATCATCATGTTTTTATTAGTAATATCAACTTGCTATATTTTTTTACTTAATTTCATCCGATCGGTGCTGATATTAGGGTTTTTATTTAATTTCTTCTCATATATATATATATACAAAAAGGACTTTCTTTGTCAATTTTTTCTTTTCAATTATTCTATCTTATCTATCTATTCTTTCTATCATCTCTTATATCTTAGCCTATTTCTCTATTTCATAGTGTCTTCTTCACTCCCTCTATTTACTCTACTCCTCCTTACTATTCTTTCTATTATTTCTATTATCTATCCTATATATACTATTCAATTCAGTATATATGTATATATTCTAATATACATCTATCAACTATGTATATATATCTATTATTCTCTCATTCTAATTCGTTATATATATCT
Organism: Trachelipus rathkii; assembly: GCA_015478945.1. NCBI lineage: Eukaryota > Metazoa > Arthropoda > Malacostraca > Isopoda > Trachelipodidae > Trachelipus > Trachelipus rathkii. The sequence goes on from JABUQX010038435.1 coordinate 9,162, forward strand.
TATGCTTCATATCTTCTCTTTTCTATATTATACTCTCTATATATTCATCTATATTTATATATATATTTATTAATTATTATTTCTATGCTAAATATATTCTCATCTATCTCTATCTATATCTACTTACAGCTAGGAAGTTGTCTCATTTTTTTACCTATTTATATCTCTAAGTTGGCCTTTGCCTAAACCTAAACAATTGTTTTGTATCATCAAGTTCGTTTATTATTATAATTAATTTTTATATATTCTAACTTCTTTAATTTTGGACATAATCTCTCTTCTATTTTCATATCTTCTTTTCCCTCCTTTTATATCTCTTTGCTTCTTATTCTATCTTCTTCCATATTTATCCTAATCTTTTATTCTCTACTATATTCATTGCTCTCAATCAGTCTGTGTCGAAGAAGCGAATCTCTATCAATTCTCTATCTTCCTATCTCTTTAACCTTCACTAATTAACCCCTCACGCTTTTTTACTTCTTATATATATTTATTCTCTTCCTCCTCCCCGCTAGTGGGAATTAGGTTCCAGCACAGCTTGATGACCCTCGGGCTCTACTCCACGCAGACCTCCCCACATTATCTGCCTTCTGCGCTTTTGTTGTAAATAGATGACTGGAGAATGTCAAGTTAACTCTCTCAGTGTTTTTTTGCGTTGTGCTATCGTACGGAGTGTATTGTCCTGGGTGTGATGTTAGAGGTGTGTCGTCTCGTTATCAGAGCTATATACAGATGTTGGTCTATATATTGTTTGAATGAAATGAGGTTTTTAATGTTTTCTGGTATATTTTCTCTTCTTAGTTTGCAAGAGCAGAGAAAAAGGTTTGGTTTGTTGGGTTGAATAGAGAATAACTGCGCTTGGTCGGCAGGTCTATTTTTGCACTCCCTATCCATCTGAGTGCGAGGCTTTTGGGGAGGATAATGTCATGGTTCGTGTGTGATGACGCGATGACGTGATTGAGGAGGTTTTGGCAACCTGTCGCATTGGAGTGTCATTTGGTAATTGTTTTGAGTTTTGAAGGCGAGAGAGAGGTTTGTGTGTGGGTGATGCGTCTTAGCGTAGAGACTAACGCGTTCCGTCTCGGACTGTTCACCCATGGGTTTAGCCTATGGCTCTTTTTTTGTGGTCCCCTGTGTGCTGGCCGCGCGCAGGTTTTCGTATTGTTTTTCCCTTGATTTTTGACGTTATTTTACAAGCGGTTTTGTGGGCGTCATTTGGAGGCATGGAGGAGGCGTGTAGTATTGTTATAAGGAGGAGATTAAGAAATTTGCCCTCGGGCTCGCTTCCTCTCCCCGCACTCTCTCGCGCCTCTCTAGCTCCCTCGTCGATCAGCGTTCTGCTCAGACGTGGCAGCATTCGTGTATTTGTGTTGTTGTGTATATGTAATTGTGTGATCTGATTGTTTTTAACAATTGTGTGAACTACATGAATGAGTACTGAGATAGCAAATTTACTTAAGGTGTTTGTGATTATTTAACAGGGTTGATATGATAGTATGAGGTTATTGTTGGAATTGTATTATTTTTTTTTCGGTGCCGCTTGCTCTTGCATCGATAATAAGTACTGTCCTCTGATATTTCGGGACGTGTTTATCCTCCTTTTACCGTCGACCTGAATGCTCTCTTCTCTTTCTTCTTAGTAGTAGGAGGTTTATTCTTTTTTTGTTAATTGGTATCTTAGAATATGGGATGAGGTGATGCAGATATAATGTCGGTGAGGGATGTTTTCATCGTATCTCTTCATTCGTGCGAAGATCTCGGTGTCGTGTGCTCAGATTTATTGAATATACTGATTGTTCTTTTCTCTTTGTTTCGTCGATAACGTCTTTGATGAAATTTGATCATACAGTCATTCGGTTAGATCATCGTGCGTTTGGAATACTGTATATTCTCAAAGATGGTACGAAGTTAATGTGGATAGGTACGGTGGGTGGTATGTGTCGGGATGATCTACGAGTCTGCTGTGGTTTTTCGTGCTGCAACTGGAACCCAGTTATTGAGTCTTACATCTGTTTGTTAGTCTATATTGCGTCTTCTGACTTCATACTTGTGGTAAAGCAACGTCTTGACGTGGTTGAATGTTCGTTAATACAGAATGTTTGTATCTATCGATCCTCTCTTTTGCGTGTGATGGTCTTCTTGTGCCAATCCATCAGTCGGTCCTTGTGTTTACCCGTGTGTTTAACGTCATATTCGGTGAATAATATTCAGGTGTGCGTAATACGAGTTATGCATGGTCGTCTCATTAGGCGAGTCTGTTAGGTCTGTGAAGACTACTCATCTAAGAGGTGTGGTGTGAAGAAGGATGGATGGAGGAATATAATGTCTAGTCTTTCTTACGTCATTTGGCTATTGGATCATGCAATGAACTGTGTCTCGTCATTGGTTAAGTGGATGGACAGTTGTTGTTGTAATATTCAAGAGGAGATCAGTCACCTCGTGAATTGTGTCATATTGATTCGTTCAGGTCTCTCGTGGTGCATTTTCGCCTTTCTCCCTGTGACATGTATATATTTTTATGCGTCTCATCCCTGGTTGTTCTCTCGCGTTGTTCACACAGCTTTTTCTTCCTCCGTGCGCTTTTTCGGCCTTCGACTTCAGAGGATGAACTTTCTATATCATTTGAAGCACTCTCTTTCTTCTTTATTTTTTGGTTTCTCTGCGATCGTCGTTACGCACCCTTTCGTTTTCTCGCCTTCCCCCACCTACTGTTATACAGACTCAGGGCCATGAGCGTTACTGGATGCCTTCGGAGTGGGTCTCTTTTCTTAGATTTAGTGTGTGTTATCTCTCACGTTCTCATTTCGTGTGGTCGCTACTTGTTTCTGTGGCGCGCCCTCTTTCCCCCGGTCGGACTGGTTCCGCCCTCCCGGCGCGTTCCCCCCGCTCCCGCGTTTTCCGCCTGTCTGTCCCTTTTGCCCGTTGGTTGGTTTTTTTTTTTTTTCTCCTTCTTTTTTTTTGTCCTTCGGCGGTTCTGTACTTGCATTGCTTCCTATCCCTAATTCCCGCAACACGGAATACTTCCATTCTGTCTCGCCTTCTCTCTTTCGTTTCCTCCACTCTGTAGTTTCTTCTCCTTTTTTCCTCCCTTCTTTCTCCCCCCTTAGCTGTCTCCGCTTTGTTTATCCTTTATCCTCGCTTCTGGTCTCTCTCAGCCCGTGTTCCCTCTTTTCCTTCTCTACTTTTATTTCTTGCCCTCTCATTGCCTGCTTATTTGTGCAGTTGGTTCTCTGGGCACCCTTCATCGCGGGCCGCCTTTCTCCTTTGCTCCTTCCCTTTTGCCGTACTCCCCTCCCTTGTGCTGGGGTCTGCCCTTACCGTTTATATACTTTGTACCCTCCTTTTTGTGGTTTCTCACCTATCCCCCTCTTGTTCTCCTTCCTTTCCCCTGCCAGGTCTGGCGTACTCCTTCCTTCTCTTCCCCTTCTATGCTTTTTCTTTCTTTCACTATGCATTCAGGAATTGCCCGCCCTTACCCCTACCGCCCTACCCCCTCTTCGCTCACCTTCCTCCGCTGGCTCTTTTCATCGCCCCCACTTTCCCACTTTTCCTATCTCCCTTTGTTCCCCCGCTCCCCTCCCTCCTCCCCCTCCCCCTTGCCCCACTGGTTTTCGACCGCCCCCATTTCTCATTTTTAACCCCTTTCCTCTTGTTCCCTTACGTGCCGCCTGTCTCAGAGTCTCTCTGCTGGACTTCGCATCTTTAACCCATTTTCTTCCCCCCCCGCCTTTGCTCTCCTTTTCTCCCCCTTGCCCCCTTGGCCATACTCTCCCCAGTCCCCCCTCGTTTCCGCATTTCGGTCCCTCGGGCCCGAGTACCTTAACTCCCGTCTTCACCCCTATCGGGGACCTCCGCATTCATTATATATTATTATTCCATTATCTTATGTTCTTCTCTCTCCTATATATTATTATATATTTATTATACTTATCCTGCACGACTCTATACTCCTCGCCACTCCATCCTCCGGTCCGCTCCCTCCACTCATGACTTATTCCCCATACCGCCTCTTTTTTTATTCAGTCCTCATCCCTATACTTCTACTTTCTCCTTTTCCTCCCCCGTTCTCTCTGGACCCCTTTCCCCGGGATCCCACCTGCCCTAGCTTTCCATCTCTCGTCACTGTGTTCCCTTCCTTTACCTGCTTGCCGGTGCTTTGCCTACTATACTTTTGTACCCTATTTCTTTATTTTGTGCACTTCCCATGATTTTATTAACTATCTCAACGCCGGTCCTTTATACTACTCCAGCCCCTAGTATGATACTGTATTAAGTGCATTTATTATATTATTAATAGCTTATATATAATTAATCTATCTGTTGTAAAACTATTTGTAACTTATTATAAACTTCTTCAGGATCGAGGCCGCTGGTAAGGGTAGACCTATCTAGACGGGATGATTGGGTCAGGACTAGACGTTAACTAGATGATGTGTTGCGGTAGGACATAGACCTAATCTGATACTCGTCGTTGCACTGGATCTAGCCTAACTATGATTGATTGTCATTGCGACTAGAACTAAGCTAGATATTAAAGCGCATACAGTAGATATGTATATTGGAAAAAATATATATCGTATTTTTTACAAATGTTAATATTATAAATAAATCTTTCTCTACTAAATCCTTTACAAGTCGTAACTTTCCACAAACCTTTTGTACTATGAATCAAAATCTTGCAAGAATGCTAAATTAAAAATTATTATTCATGAAGTTGAAATATTTTTTTAAATAGGAAGGCAAATTATGGGTAGTTGAGCTTTAAGCTTAAAAATTAATGACGTTTCGTAATTTTAGTTTATTTTCCTTTCAAACGTTTCAATATTTCCAAAAGAGTAAGCCTTTTATGTACCTATGAACAAAATTTTGGTAAGATCTATAAATTATGTTGGCCCGGACGGATTTTTTTGGCCACCGCCGCTCGAGGGAGGTCGTGACAGCACGCACCGACACACCATATCTACGACAGAAACGAACGGTCTTTGCAGTGCGCCCGCAGAGGCCACACAGAGGGCCCAAGGCACGAACCGCTAATTTTTGCGCACCACGCACCGCACCCCGCACCGACCTTATATTATATATATATTATATATATTATATTTATAATATATATTAGTATATATTTATTTATATATATATATTTTATTTATATTATATATTATTATATATTATTATATATTTAATATATTATATTATAATTATTATTATATCTATTTAAATATATATTTATATTGAGAAGAAGTAGCGTTCCTTAAGCGATGAGATTACTCATATGGCATAGGAGTTTGAGTAATCCATTGTCTGCATGGCAAATTGTTCTTTCATTTTGTGCTATATATATTTTCTTAGATGTAGTCTCCTTATCCAAACATAAATAATTACAGAAAACTTCCTCCTTAAAGAATAAAATGGTGGTAAATGGCAGCCCCCCAATTAGTTGGAGAGCTTAGGGTAGGTTCCAAAATAACGTACTATGCTCACATTAAATGCATTGCGCTACGGTGATGGAGTTGGTGGCATTCACGGGAATTGCCGTTTTTTGATGTACGGTCGCCTTTTTTCATAAATTTTGCAACCTTCTCGGTTTTAAATTTGATTTTCATTTTTTGTTGAACATCACTCTCCTCATTTTTTTTCTTAACCAGAACTCTGGTGTTTGAGGCTACTGAGATTTACTCTGTTTGATCTATATTTTTCCTCATTTTAGACAAAGGAGTTGTGGCATGGTTTGCAATCGTTTGTTCCCCGTGGCTTTTGGATTGAAGTTTTACCGATATCTCTATGCTGTATATAACCTGTCATAATAATAGAACACTTCTCTTTCTTTCCTTTTCCTGAAATCATCATTCTTGGTTTATTTAACGTTTTCCAACAGCCAATGCTTTCGTATAGTTTTAGCGCGCAATGATATCATCAGACTTAATCTAACGAATTACCTTGAAGAATGTTAGTGGCCGTTCTATCTCGTATTCCGATCGCTTTGAGTGACCCATTTCTAGACTTTTTATCTCTTAATTCTACCTTGTTTGTTATAATTTTTCCTCTCTGGGTGCATTTGTGTGGTGTTGTGCAGATATTTGTTTGTGCCTGTTCCTATCTTTCAGTGTGGCAGGAAAGACCCCTAGGGCGAGAACGTTTTGGATTTGGTTCTGTACGGGTCGGCTTAGTATCGTACTTCTATGATTTCAATGGAATGACTACCAGTTTCCCGTGGAAGGGTCTTGGAGTGTGCAAATGCGGTTAATTTCTCCTGGATGGAGGCGTGCCACCCATGATCTTTCATTTAATAAACCTGATACTTGGTTTATTTGTGTTCTGTGCTATTAGCCAGAGACCTGCTTAGGATTATGTATTATTAAATTAGATACTTGCACTTTATTTTCATCCCAAATCGTCCCAAATCTATCTCATGACCAAAAAATTCTTTTCTCAGAGAAATGCCCTGATGATTTTGGTTAGTAGGACAGAACTCTCTCGGTGTTAATTTAATTGTTTTCTTCCCTTTTTTTTTTAGTATTTCCGTTGCCATAATGCAGTTGTATCGAATATTAAACTCTTATGTTAACTTTCCTTCTTAATTCATCCATAGCGTTCATGTATTCTTCTTCTCCATACTCAAATATTTATGTATATTGTATTTTCTTGAAAGATGTTATTTCTGCTTTTTTCCGGCTTGAGAATAAGAAATTACGGGTTCTGATGGTATTTCTATACGTTCTAATTGTGCTTCAGCTGCACTTTGCTTGTTAATTATTGCTCTGTTTTCCTACTTCGCTTTTTTTTCTTGTGAAAGGTGTCTGTAAATAAAGGGAACAATTCAACTCAAATTGAATCTCTCCTATTCTGTTTTTTCTATAGTTTCGAAATTATCTAGTCAGGAAAGTTTTTAAAAATCTCATTCTTAATTTTTCTGCTCGTAATGCTTTTATGTTTTTGGTCCTCTTTCTTAGTATTTTGGTGAATGCGATCGCATCTTTAAATCTTAAATAGTGGTGTTGCTCATGATGGTTCTGTTTTATTCTAAATCCTTTCTAATTTTCATAAAAGCTCTCTTTATTGTTCATAACATCACTCAGTGTGAAGACCTTATCCATTAATCTTATTTTGATAACGTTTTTAACAAAATTAGCTAGCGCTAGTAGTCTTGATCATAGAATCTGATTTTTCTCCGAATTTCTTTGAGAATTGAGAAAGGGTTGTTTAATACTCAAAGGCTGCTCTCCATCTCTCACTCCCCTATTTTCCCACCGGCTATAACATCTTTTTGAAACCATATCACACCCTTTGTCTGTCTAATTCTTGGTGTTTATTTTTCTCGTGACTTAATTGGGATGGTAATGATTATTTATTTTTAACAAGCTTCTAAAGTTGGTGTTGAGGGCTCAGATTTCTTCTCTCGCACTCCATTTGATATTTACAGGGGGGTCGTTTCCCCCTGTATAGAGTATGCCTCTCATCTAGTGAGTTACACTCAACTGTTTTTAAAATGGTTGAGTCTTGGGTTTTCGTCTTTCTAAGTGAATTGTTTGCATAATTCTTTATTTCTCGTTAAGTTATAAGGAACTGATCTGAGCTCTTCAATCACATCCCTCCTCCATTGAGAAGGTTGTGAATACCTTTTCCCCAGTCTCATATTTTTCTATGCTCTCTCTAACCCTCAGTCTTAACAGCTATGCTCAATTTACATGTGTAAGTTGGAAACATACCTCCGACTATCTTATATTTCAACCTCCTCTAAAACTTGCGTGCAGTACTTTAATACAAGTAGATACTTTATTTTGTAAATCAAAGAAAGCTAAATGTTGTACTGTAAATTCAGCGACCTTATTTTTTTTTTTTATTGAGAAAGGTGTGAATAATTATTATATATATATATATATATATATTATATAATATATTATATATATATATATATATATATATTTATAATATAATTATATATAATATTATTATATATATTATATATATAGTATTTATTGCATGCTTTTAAATTTTCGCTTGACTTTCGCATTCAAAATATTACAATAAATTTATTATGCATTTTGTTGCGCTGGAAACTTGGAATACTATTAGAAAATGTTTTGAGAGAACTTGTTTAGAAAATTTGTCAAATTTTGTGAGAAACTGATTAGAATTATTTGACTAGTGCCGTCTCAAGGTAGTAACAGTAATTTGAGTCACAATCGAGATCTAGCAATATTAATATTGATAGACTCGTCCTTGTGAGTATATTCGCTCGATCAACTGTTGATCTGTGAAGAATTCCATTAGTATACTTATCAGTGGGTTGGATTATCCTCGATATTTGTTTTCCCATGACAACGTAAACAATACACTTTGCAATCGTAATTACTAAAGGAAGAATGATATCCGGGTTTTGAACTATCTAAGCAGCAAAACAGGAAATGTAGAGGAAATGAGTAAACGAAAGTAACAGGATTCCAATTCCGGATTTAAGAAGGAATGAAATTATTTGAAACTAAGTATAAATAAAATTATAGGGAAATGACGAAAAATCATAAAGGGGATATAGTAAATTTACAGAATTATAGTAAGGAATGACTTTGCTATGTCAGTTAAATTTTGGTTTTGTACGGCTAGACAAAGTATCGTCTCTTCATTACACCTAACTCAAAGGAAGTATCAGCAGGATATTATTTAAAGAAAGTTTCAGAATTAATATTATCTAACATGATCATCCCCCCCCCCCAAGTTAGCTTTCCTCCACCGATGGGGTACAGATTACTCCAATAACGTTTCTTTGTTTCTATGAGTGTATGCCGTTGACATATTTGAAGCCAATTTTGTGTCGTGCTCCTGACTGCTCCTGAATGTACCGTGAAATATCAGTGGACGTATTTATGACGTGTTGTCGAAATGGAACTATTCACAGATGTGTCCTGTGTCTGAGGATGCTGTGACAATGTAAGAATATATGTATTTCTGAAATGCCAGACACCAACTCCGTCCGACTATCACATTAAATATCGTGACTTCATATGAGAGTACGAAGTCTATCAATATAGATTATTGCGGACCCACTTGAATCATTTGAACTGGCTTCAGTAGAGAACTAAATAATTACAGGCCGGATTAAAGTTACGCTAACTTTCAGTAGTAATTACGTTATGCTGAAATTTTGTAAGAGTTGAGATTAATGACTCTTTCTGCAGTATGGTGTTCTGATGATAAAATAAATGTTTTCAACACGACAATTCTATTCTAATTTCTAACCAATTGTATTTGTACTCCATATTTAAAGTATATTATGATATGCGAACACTTGTTTTGTTAATCGTATAACTCTCAACCTGTATTTTTTTTTTTTTTTTTTTTTTTTTTTTTTTTTTTTTTTAAAAAATTTTTAATTTTTTTTTTTTTTTTTTTTTTTTTTTTTTTTTTTAATATGTAAATTCACAGTCAAGGATAAATGATGAGAGAGGCGATATTGGTCTTTTCTTCTCTAAATTTATGGTTCGGATTACATTTGTTATTTTACCATTATGATGGGAAATGACATAATACTTGGAAACTATTTGTTACTTTCCTCGTAATTTTTGATAACTCGATGGGATATCAGCGTGTTTCTACTAAACTAAGTGATCTAACAATAGTTTAACTTTTATTGATGCCCAAAAATACTTTTGTGACTTCCTTTCTATTTATGCTCCTGTAAAGTCTGTAGCATACATTACTGAGGGGATATATATCAAAACAATACTATATATATATATATATATATATATATATTATATATATATATATATATAGTATATATATATATATATTATCTATATATATGATATATATAGATATATATAGGGGATCAAAGTATGTTGCGAGAGTGGAAGCGTGTGTAGAATAAATGGTGTTTAACAAAGTGATTGGTTTACTTATTAATGCTGAGTGAAATGGGATGTGACTGTGGTCAGCATGCTGAATGATTTGTTTTGGATGGGGTTATGAAGAATTTGAGGTAGGGGTGCAGGTTAAGTGGTTAGAATGATGGGAGAATGGCGGTGAGTGGAGGGTGTCCCTACCTATGATATGCGGATGATTTGGTTTTGTGTAGTGATCTGAGAGGTTTGAGAGGATTGGTAGAAGAATTTGGCGGCGTGTAAAGGAGGGGTGTGAAGTAACCCCGTAGATAAGAGTAGTTTATGGTGTGAGTGAGGGAGTCTCGGTGTGAAGTTGTTAGATGGTGGATGGAGCAAGTCAAGATTAAAAATTATTTTAAGGATATATATTGATGAAAGGGAACGGATGATGCAGAGTGTTATAAGGAAAGTTTGTGATACCACAAAGTGGTGGTGCAATTAAATTGTTGGTGGATGTAAAGGGACTAAGTTGAGTGCACGTGTGTTACATGAAGGTTGTTGTTACTGTTTTAATGTATATAATGAACTATGGTTTGGAGCGAAGAAACGTGATGAGTAGTAGAATGTGTGAGGAGGAAATGTGAGTTTTGGAGTAGGCCGAGAATAAGGTCATAAGGATGAATGGCGGGGTTATTTGTGGATAGGGGTATGGGTTGTTGGCCCACTGGGCTAGGGGTGAACTACATTTGATCGATATGCCATAGTGATAGTCGTGGTCCGTGAAGCTCTAGGAGTGATATTTTGACTTTCGACTTGTGTCATGTCTTCTACTGCACGCACCTTACCACCAGTCTTGGGGGAAAAAAGGAGATGATATATATATATATATATTACTATTTATATATATATATATATATATATAATATATATATATAATATTATATATATATATATATAATAAATTATATATATATATATCTGGTGTACAAATTATGTTACATCGTGTACTCACGTACGGGATGTTTAAGTATGAGAATGTGTAAGAATATAAGTTCGATTATTTAATTCTTAAAGGAGGATGGGATATGTTTACGTTTGGTGTCCTGGCGACGCGCATAGAAACCGCGCAAATGAGATGTGAATGGGTGATAATTTTTTATGGTTCTGTAGAAATGCATAAAAATGAGGAGGTCTTCTTCTCGCATTAAATTTGAACGGTTGCTGTTTCCACGATTGCAACCATAAACATAGACGTCTACGTAGACTTAATTGCACAAAAGCCGAAGTGTCAATATGATAATAATTAGGTTAAATAAATAGGTATATCATAGTATTTAAAACTGATACGCTAACAATGATTAATTAAATACTAATGAATGACCTTTTAAGATTTACATTGATATGTAGCCTAATAATACGGCAATGTGGAATGTGTATCAACAACGTACAGATTATATGGAGGGTTATGTATACCTAACAAATTAATGAGTAATAAGTGGTGTGACACGTAATACTTCAGAGTGGTTTGTTTTATCGAACCACATTTGGAACTTGCACGTGGAACCAGTATCAAGGAGATGTTTGGAGGGTGATAATCTAAGAACAGGAATGCTCGCAAGATTTGCCTGCCATAGATATGCGACAAGTTATCCAGTTCGAGACCACCGAGCACATGGATTCAGATATGAGTTTTACAGACGATTTTAAGTAAAGGGGTCGTAGTTAACCTCCCTCCCATCAATACGGGAGGGGGGTGTGTCGTATGTCGAGTCGACTGGCGTCTGCTATACCCATTAAATCAACCGTCTCATTACGGAGACTAGTTGGTCTTCGGGGATACTGAAGGAACATAGACGAATTTGTGTGTATAGGCAACATTGTATCATTAGGCTACACATTGTGATTGGTTTGCTCGTGGCGTTATCCTGCTGTATTGATTGCCTTTATAGGATGTAGGACTGTTATTGGAAATTATCTTAGGACGCAATGAATTTGGCTTTATTAATAACGGTACTGTATTAACAGGTGGCTTAGATTTAGGGCCGGAACAACCCCAATAGTCTTCAACTAGCCTCACCAGGTCTCAACTCAGTCATCGTTTTGGTGTGGTATTCAATAGTAGTGATTTCGGGCGCTTACTTTTCGAGGGATTTGACAGGACATGCGTTACCTATTTCTTGCGCGTCCTTGTTGACTCCTGAGTGGATATCTTAAGGAACGAGAAGAATATATTACAACTGGATGGGTGCAGCAAATATGAGCTATAGTTGGACTCTCGAAGAGAACCTTCCGGGAAGATTGATGGATCTGGTAACATTTCCATGGCTGGCGTTCACGTACGACTTAAACATGGACTATTTTTGTGTGGTAACTCAACATAACGTGTAGCTGGTTTAATGACGTCAGTATTGCACCGATTGATCTTCGCGTAATAAACCGATGTGGGGAAGACCCCCGGATACTGTCATTGGCATGCAATGGAACATGGATGCCAGAGGGTTGAGGCATATATTCGCCTGATGGAAGGCGTCTTCCCGAAGACATGTAACTGTAATGAATAAAGTTTATGAATAACGACGTTCTTCTCCTTTTGGCATGCTGTGATAAGATTCATCGGTGTATTTTGTTGGATCAATATTACACGTTATTCTTAAACATGTATCGTATATTAATGACGGCTGTCTTGAATACCATTTGGTTTTTTTCAACTTTTCACATTCAGTTTAAAACTATTGTTGGTTCATTGACGAGTTTTACACACTGTACATGTAACTTAATTTATTACGCGAATGATGTTATGCAGGGGTCATTAGTTGTTTATGGGTAACATTGATCGGAGAACAAAACGTAACATTCACATCCTCTTATAAATTAAATAATGAACTTATATTCTTACACATTTTTAACTTAAACCATCCGTGGTGAATCTACTGATTAATTTACTTAATATTAATGGTTACATATACATTTAATATATTATTATATATATTATAATATTATATATATATATATCTATATAATATATATATTATAATATATACTAATATATATATATATATTATATATATATATATATATTTATATATATAATATTATATTATATATATTATATTATACGTCATATACTATATACATATTATATTATATATTTATTATATTAATTATATATATATATTATATTATATAATATAATAATTATATATTATTATATACTATATTTATATATATTTATAATATTTATATTATTTATATATATTAATATATTACTAGTATATATATTATTATATCTTATATATATATTATATATATATTATATATATATATATATATATATTTTATATAATATATATATATATATATATATATATATACTATAATATAATATATATTATATAATATATATATTATATATATATATAATATATTCCCATTCATTTCTTTTTCCATTTTTTTTTATTTTCAGAAATTTTCGGGAGCTGGTGCGGTGCGGTGGATCAAAAGGCCGCACAGTGACGCACGACCGCCACTATTTTCTCGTGCTCGCCCGCCGCTTTTATTTTTTCTTCGCACCGCAATATCGCACGCACCGGCAAGGTCGCTGAATTTGATGCGCACGGCACCGCACGAGAAAATGGCGACCCGCCGCACGCACGCAACGCCCCCGGTGCGTCGCCAATACTATAAATTAATTATATTTTCCACAGTGAAAATAATTTTAAATAGGACACCAATTTTGTGTATTCGGCTTCAGATTTTATAAATTAATGACGTTTCCGTATTATACGTTTATTTTATTTCAATTTCAATATTTCCAATAATTATAAAATGTTAAAAATATATCTTTTCCAATGGGTTATCCCCCGATATTGTATGTTAAATATCGGATATATGATAGGTAGAAGTCTTAAGTTATCATATCTATATATATATTATAAGATATAATATATTATATTATATTATATATAATTATTATATATATATAAGTATATATTATATATATTATATTACTATACTATATATAATTATTAACGTTTCAAGTCTTTAAACCAACTGTATCTTTTCCTATAATTTTTCCATGGGTGGAATTCTTATACATTATAAGTAACCTTTCTTATGTTTGTGCTGATATGCGGAGGTATATTAATTGTTCGGATTTCTTATTTATTCCTTAACAATTTAGAATTTTTTTTCATAAACGTAAAGCTGTGTTTATCATTTTTGGAAGGTAATAATACGTCTCTACGTAAATTCAAAATTACACAAATCAAGTATTATAAAATAAAATTATAATATTCATTGCAAACTCATAACCAGTTAACGGTTAGCATAATTCGTGGCTCAAACAAAGTGATGTAAATTTCATAAACGTATCAGTAAATTAGGGAGAGTACAGTTAAAAACAGAGATAATGCAAGCAGAAATATAATACAATTAATTGATAAACATTTGACGGGGTTTTACTTAACAGTTTTTAACAGTATTTAAATTTTAATAGGACAGTAAACAGTAACTCTCAAGAACAGTAGAGTTATAAAAATATTACATAAGGATAAATACTCATTCATAAATATCGGTTGCTCATTCTGGTTTCCCGATCAAATACGTATAACAGTTTTTTCAGTTACTTAGTAACATTATAGTATAATTAAAAATACTTTGACTAAAACTTTTATCGGCTTTTTTTGACCAAAGCGTAATGGCACGAATTCGCGTAAAGTTTATGTTTTTTTAAATCAGAAAGTTCTGAACAATCTGTCGTGGTCTTTCAATGTTAACAACCCTTTGGTTTTACTCATGCTATATTCAATGGAATGAGCAATTGGGAGCACGAACTGTCTCATATTATTTATTTTCAGGCTGATTACATATCCCATTAGTTCCGTAGAATAAATATACACTTATTTCATATAGACAAAATAACAACCTTTAAATAAAATCTTAATCAATCTTATATAAATACGTCGGGCCCTTTTCTTACTTCTGTCCTGCGCATCTGTCTAACTATTTCCAATTAATCAGTCCATGTATCTGTTCTTAGTGGGTTTCTCGATAGATTCCTACAGTTTTGGGTACAAACTTAAGAACACAAAAAAATTTAACCTCATTCTATACTTTTCCCTGTAATTTCCTTCGTCGTCTTTTTTTCCTTGCTTTCATTTCTGCCGTCTTTCCCTTCCTCAAGTTCAATCTTGTTTTTCCTTTCCTCCCTTGCGAAAAAAAATAAAATTAATAATATATAATATGAATATAATAATAATACATAATAATTTAATATAATATCTAATATATAAGACACTATTTATATGTAACAACTAATAATATAATAGATAAAATAACCCCCTAAAATTACTAATATGTACATCCTTTTTGAGTAACCTTTTTTATCACACAACATAAGTAAAACATAAATACGCTATAAACATAAAATAATAATAACAATAATAATGATAATTAATTATATCTTTTTTCAAACATAGTAAATAATATAAATGAATAGGTCGTTCAGCACCTAAGAGCCGCCATATTTAGGTTTAAAAACGTCTCTTAATCAACTGTATCTTATTCATTTCAGTTTATTTATTTTAAATATTTTAATTACCTTATAATTTTCAATTGGGTTTGGTATTCTACATATAACAGTTACTTTTCTTTTATTTGTCTTTTGATTGCGGGTATTAATGTTCGGGATTTTCTTATTTATCATAAACAATTTTTAAACTTTCTCTTTCTAATACGTAACAGCTTGTTGCTTTATCTTTGAAGGTACAAATAACGTTCTACGTAACAATTCAAATTTCCAAATCAGTATATTAGCAATGCAAATCTAATATGCTTGCAACCATAACAGTTTAAACCGGTTAGCATCATTTCGTGGGTAAAACAAAACAGTATGTTTTTTTCCATAAACCAGTAACATTAAGTAAATCAGGGAAGGCAGTAACATTCAAACCAGAGATTATCAAGCAGTAAATATTAAATATCAATTAATTCGATAAACATTTAGACCGGTTTATACTTATAACAGTTTCTTAAACAGTAATTTAAATTTTTCATAGAAATAATGTTTAGCCAAGATGGCAACATCTTCAGTAAAACAATAATAATACAATAGGAAAATCATACTCATTAATTTTTAAACAATTAATCGGTTGGCATCATTCATGGCTTACGAGTGAACATAACGCTATTAGTACAGTTTTTTTCCCAGTAGTACTTAAGCTAACTATATGAGTATAAAGATTAAAAATACCTTTTTACCAAATAAAACACTTATGCAACTACAACTTTTATCGGATTTATTTTGACAAAATGCGTACCATGGTTACCCTCAGACCTTAGCGTACAAGTTTACTATGTTATTTTAAATCAGAAGTTCCTGAGCAATCTGTCGTGGCCTTTCAATTTACAACTTTGGTTACTTCCAATATACTCGATTACTCTGGATGATAGCATTTTTTCACCTTGGGGAGCACGAACCTGTCTCAATATATCTTTTAACTTTCGGCTCGAATTACTTCCCCACATTAGTTGCCTGAATAAAATACACTTATTAGTTTCATTGTAACAAATAACACTTTTAAATTAAATCTTAATCAAATCTTTTCATACCGATAAGGGCTTTTCCTTAATTCCTGTACTGCGCAATCTGGTCTTAACAAACTTTTTCAATTCTTAGTTCATGTCATCTGTTCTTAGTTGGTTAATCCTCTATGACAATAGTATATATATATATATATATATATTTATATATATATATATATATATATATATAATATTATATATATAATATATATATTTTATATATATAACTATATATATATATTTTATTATATTATATATAATAATATATATATATATATTATGATATATATATATATATCTATATATATATATATATATTATATAAATCATATATATAGTATTGCAAGTGTTG
>JABUQX010038436.1:0-22500 GCA_015478945.1 Trachelipus rathkii
GATATAATATAATATATATAAGTAAACTATGAAATAGGCTATATATCTATAGTATAGTATAAGAAGTAGTTGAATTAAAAGTACTATGCATATCTATAAGTATAGATATATTCAATTTATGGCTTAGTGAATGAAGATAAAAGATAATATACTGACGGAAATGATATTTTATAGGAATCTATTGCTAATTTATAAATCATATATAACTATTAATTAATATATATATATTATATATATATATATATATATATTATATATATATAATACTATATATATATATTATATATAATATATATTATATTATATTATATATATATATATATTTATTATATGATATATTCTATATATTATATAATATATATATTATATATAATATATATATTATATATATATGATATATATATATATTATTATATAATATTATATATATATATTCGATAATATAGTATTAGTTAAATTATTCTAACTTATATATATATTTTGATCTACAATGCTTATTTGACATTCAGTCTACATATTTTTTATATATATATACAACTAAGATATGATTAACCTGATATAGTATATATATAATATTTTTCTCTATATGAAAGTTAATTTTACCTCGATTAGCTGGATCCCTCTATTCTAAATTTTTAGTATCTATGAGAGAGCAACATACAACTGATAGTGATCGTACTTATATGAAACGCCGGTGATATACATTTTAATGCAGGAAATTGAAGAAGAAATGAATAGGGTAGGATATATAAAAAAAATAGTATATCTAATATAATTAATTATTAGATATACTAAATTCAAGCTATTTAGAGGTAATTTATAAGACATGATTTAGGTAAACTAATATAATAAAGAGGACGAATGGTGAATAGTCGATGGGTACATTACGTCAGGTATATATATATAAAATGAGTATCAGGTAAATGTTTTTTTAGTACCAGTAATGAGCAGTTAGAGGAGTAGATGAGAGTAAAATGACAATGAAAGTATATTATAAGGACTATACAATCATATAAAGCCTAAAAACACAATTATAACTAGAGTGATTGGAAAGGCTACATAATATTGATTTAATATAAGAAGAAAAATATTATTGTGCTAAGAAAAGTTATAAATATTCTATCATTAACGTTCATTATTAATTCTGATACCAGCGATTGCTAACATAATATCACAAATATACAATGAAAATAATAAGAGGTCAAAAGTAAAGAACCTTATAACGTAAATAAGTTAACATCAACTATAACTTTCTAATATAACCATATAAACCTAAAGTCATTACATTATATATATATATTATTATAACTAATTTATATCGATTATATATGACTATATATTATTATTATATTATAATTCTTTTTTATATATCATATATATTATATATCTTATAAAATATAATATATTAATAATATATATATATAATATATATATATATTATATAATATGAGCTGTATATTGATATATTATATATATATATATATATATATATATTATATTTAATATCAATAAATATAATATATATATTATTAATAATATACTTATATTTATTATCTAATAGGTATGAGAACTCAAGAATAGCTAAAGAAGTTACCCGCATCATTACTCGAAAACTAAGATAGGTACATAAAAACTAAATAAACTTACATATTTGCCTTTGGCCATTGATATTTATTCTTGAAATGAAAAAAAATAATTTTCACTTTATTTTACATTGTTATGATAATATTTAAATATATTCTCCAATAACTATCGATTAATATTATAAAAAAGCTAAAAACTAATTAATTTATGAAATCAGCGTATGAAATAATATGTAATTAAAAATAGATTTTTCTAACTAAAAGAATAACGCTCCAGGGTAAATACCAGCAAAGATGTCAAGAGACGGGGTCTCTCAGGATCTACCTGGGAGAGATGATGAGGGTAGGATACTTTACTCACCTCCGGGAGAGGAGTCTCCGGAAAACCCCAGCTCTTTGGATATCTGTATATATGAGTGTCTCTGATCGGGGTTCCTTACCGCCCCTGCCATAATAGTATAAGATAATATATGTGAGTATTATGTAGAAAGAGCAGTTCACCCTCTACCCTTCTGTCTCACCTGATTCGAGAGCTCGAGCCCTAAAATATTTTATAACCCGCTAGTAATTTCCATATTATGTATTATTAGGTTTTCTTCTTAGCCATATCGTAAATTTTTTTGGTATGATATATAATTAAAAAAAAATAAAAAATAAAACAGGAATTATTTTTTTCAAATTTTCGCATACATAAATATTCATACCGCTGAATATTGTACATCCATATATTTGTATTATTAATCAGCTTTCTTTATATCAACCGTAAATCTTAAGTTTATACTGTAAGGATAAATTAGTAATAGCGGGTTAACTTCTTCTTAAGTTATTAGGCCTATACTTACTATCTAGTATATATTATAGTATATATATATATTAATCTAATATATATATATTTGATTAATATATATATATATATCATATTATATATTAAATTAATATATTATATATTTAATATATATAATATTTAATATATAATATATATATATCTATATACTATATATATTTAATTATATAATATATATTATTATATATATAGTATATATATTAAATATAAAATTATATAAAATATATAATCTATATATATTATTATAATGATATTATTTTATAGTTAATATATTATTATATACTATTTATTATATATATATATATATTATAATAAAGAACACTATACTATTCTAGCAAACTATTGAATAAAAACTCGTAAATGTTTTCATATCGATGGAGTAAAAAAAGAAAGTTATAAAATAAAATTTCTTATTGTTATAATGTGTACTGGCCAGGAATGAAGTGCCACAAATGCCAGGCATAATATGTTAATTCAGTTCCGTAAGATATAGAACTATATAGTTAATATATATAAACTTAACTAATATTAAGGTGTTATTTATAATATGAATACTAATAAATATTAATTTTTTTCCGCAAGCATTTCAAAATAAAATGATTTATCAAAAATGTAGTATCAGAATATTCCTAGGTAAGGCAATAGAGGTTTTTTATTATAATAGATACAATAGTGAATTATAAAAGTGCAAAGCGTACTTACTAAAATATATATAATATCTATAAATTATATATATATAAAATATATATTTAAATACTTTATAGTTAAAATATTTAAAAATATTATATATTATATTATAATATATTATTATAATATATAATATATAGTATATATATATATTTACTATATAAATTATATTATGTATATATATATTATATATGATATATTTTATTTATATGTATATATATATATATATATATTATAAATATACTATATCTATATATTATATAATATACTAATATTATCTATATATAATATATATATTAATAATATATATAATAATAATAATATAATCCTATATATGATATTTATATATGGTTGTATATATATCCAGTGCGACTCTAGTAGGAGTCACACTTGACTCATGCATCTCTCTCTCTCTCTCTCTATAGTCTACCTTTGTAACAAAAGTCATTTTTTGCAACAAAGAAAGAATACAGAACAAAAAATATATATTTTATATATATATTATATATATATATATAATAATATATATAATATACATTATATATATTATAATTATAATATAAAAATAATATATATAATATATATATAATAATATATATTATATATATATTATATATATATATTATTATAATATAAACCTATAATATGAGAGATATATGATATTCCTGCTATAATATAGTTGTTTCTATGTTATATATTTAAAACGTTCAGATTAAATGAAGTTTCTAATAGTTAGCGATAATAATATATATAATATTTTATTAATATTATTATATCTATACTATATAAGGTTAAACAAGAAAAAACTTTACATCATTATTAATGTATTTTATACATTTTTTTACCATAATTTATTATTTTATTGAAATTATGTATTTTTCTCTTTGTCTATTATAATGTATATGAGTTTTAATAATCCATTTAATATTAATTATATATAATACACTATATAATAACATCAATAATTTATAGTGTCACTAATATATGACTAATTCAGGAATTTACGGAATACCGTCCGACGTTCTATGACCGTATCTCTATACTAACCTACTACTATACTCTTATGAGTAAGTGCACGTAGAATGCTACTATACCTATATTTTAATGGAGTTAATAAGCGTTATTATATGGGGTTACTATATATTTTTCGTTCTTTAACTGTATAATCTTTTTATTTTTAATTTAAGGTGATACAACTATTAAAACCTCTTAGAAAAATTATTTCTGAAATGATCATCATTAATAAATACTTTTCAATTTCTGATAGTTGCTATTATATAAATATAATGTTAACGTATCTATATTATCGTGACTGGAGCTACGAGAAGTAATATTCACTATGATGCATAGGAGTCGTTCACCTCTGGATATATATTATAATATATTCTATATATATAGATATATATATATATATTAAATATAATATATTAATATATGTTATATATATATACTATATATACTATTACTATAGGGTTACTATGTCTATATACTATATAATTATATATATAGATAGTAAGTATATAATAATATATATATAATATCATATATTACTAGTATATATATTTAATTATTTACTATATAATTAGTAAAATATACTATATACTTTATATATATAAAATTATATTGATATATAATATATATATAATATATACTAATAATATATATATATATATATATATAACTATATATATATATTATTAGTATATATATTATATAATATATGATATAGATATATATATTTATATATACTAAAATATCATTATATATAATATCTTATATATACTATAATATATAGTATATATAATATAGTTATATATATATAATATATATCTTATTATTAATTATATATATTATATATATATATATATATAAGTCGTCATCTTATTTTATCACTGTATTTCACGTTCATAAATTACGTTAATAGACTAAATTAAAGGTTCACATTAATACTATGATATATCTATTTTATATCTAACTATGAAATTATTACTTAGCATACTTGAGTATAGCCTATTGAGATTACTTAGCCCTATATAAGTACTATTTAGCCTAAGTATTAATGATATTTATCTATATATTATATTACTAGCAGTATATATAAATCTGATCATGACAGTATCTATTATATACACAGCTATCTTTATTAGCTAAAATATATATAATAGTGATTGATAATAATCAAATATATATATAGTATATAATCTATATATGTAAAGTACTATATATTTATCTATTATCTATTATACTTGAATGAAATGATCCCTAGCAATAATGAAATCTTATATCATAATCAGTATATTACTATTAAGTTATATAAAAAGTACAACAAATAATTAGGGGTATTATTTAATTAGAATATATATTTATTATTTATACTCAGTACATAATATAGTACTATACCTTATTGTTGGATTGATAATATATTAAAAGATATCTAAAGAACTGATATGCTAAAGAATAAATTATCACTATAGTTCGTTGAGAGTACATACTATAGGGGGATTGATGGAGTATACTCACTTATATATATATGATATATATAATATATATATATATATTATATATAAATATTTATATATATATATATATATATTATATATACAAGAGCAATAATATATATATATATATATAATGTCTTCTACAACTTATATGAATGACGTTAGATTTTATATTTCACATAGATATAATTATATAAATATAGTTCGAGTTCTTTGTGTATCCTTCTAATAACGCTTAGGTTTGGCATTCTCTATAATAATCAAGAATTTGGTATGTATCTTATTTAATTATCTATATAGAAATCTGAGTTATATATAATACGTCTAAGGTTAATGTGTAGTCGTTTGGTTGTATATATTTTCTTAATATTATATTAAAAGCTTTGATTATAGTATTTATATTATCTATAATAATATACGTTTTAATATATTTACCTATTAATATGTATAAACGTATTGGATTGACATTCATTTTAAATAACAATATTTCGGTTGCATTCTCTTAATATAATAATAACTAACTATGATTAGTCATTAATACTTATTTAATACCCGAACGATAATTGTTTCTATTATCTCTATCAATATATAATAGAAGTTATGTTATGGTATTATAACTTAATGAAATGGTTTATATTTGATTATTTGTACCTAATCAATAATGATCCAGTATTAGTTTTGTATTATAACTTAATAACAAGGTTTATATTATTTGTATCATTCTTTGGTCTGTAATCCTTTAATAAAAATTCTATTAATTTGTATTGCCTTAAATATAAACTATATGTTTGTTTTGCTAGTATTTAACCTTTATAAAGTTTTATTTTGGATTTAACCTTTATAATACTTAAGAGTTCTGGTATGAAATCTAACCTATATTTAGTAATCACTTTTGTTTGAATTATCATTAATAATAGACTATTTGGTTTGTATGTACTTTTAATAAATAACGTATTAGGTTTATTGAGTTATTCACCAAAAAATAACGTTTTGTTAAAGTTCCGTTAATAAATATAAAACGTTTGTATATAATTATAATTACTATAATATTATTGATAGACGGATATCAGTTTGAGTATTTATTCCTTTAATAATTAACTAGTATCTCGTATTATGTAATTTTAACCTTATATAGAACGTATTGATTGTATCTCATAATAATAAACGTATAATATATTTAGTTAGTTTAGTATGTTTTAAGTTGATTTAAACGTTTTTGTTTGCGATTCAACACTAATTAATAATAACGTTTGGTCTGTATTCCCTTAATTTTATACACTGAAAAATATAATGTAAATAAAACCTAATATAAATATAATTGGTACCTTATATTATAAGATACGATGAGGAAATTAGACTGTCACAAGAACCTAAAATATAACTCATGCATCTAATATATAGATAATTTTGCTATATTCATAGTATTATAAGAATCTTTAGTATTATAGTATTTAATATATATATTAATTATATAATTAATATTAATATAATATTTATAAATATATATATATTATATATATATTATATATTATTATATATTAAACTATATACTAATATATATATATATCGTATATTATATATATATTAATACCATATATATTACTATAATTAATATATATTATTTAATATATATATTATATTAATTAATATTTATATATGATATATAATATATTATATATATTTAATCTATATTAATTATATAATATATGGCATTATTAGTTAATATAGCTTGGATATTATTTTTACTTATTATTATAAGTAAATGAAATACTATATAATACAAGTCATACTTTTTCATTAAATCGGAGGTAGTATCAATATCCCAGTATGATAGCTTTATAGTAATATTCTTATGATGATATTAATTATACTAGATGTTATCTCTAACTATCATGCTATTTATATATATTATAATATATTATTAATACTATATATATCAATATATATAATATAAATATATAATATATTATTATATATTATATCTATATATATTATATAATATAATACTATATATATACTATCTATATATATATAAGATAATTATAACATCTATAATATATGTATATTATAAATATATATATAATATATATATATAAATA
Organism: Trachelipus rathkii; assembly: GCA_015478945.1. Classification (NCBI taxonomy): domain Eukaryota; kingdom Metazoa; phylum Arthropoda; class Malacostraca; order Isopoda; family Trachelipodidae; genus Trachelipus; species Trachelipus rathkii. The sequence continues at coordinate 7,712 of JABUQX010038436.1, forward strand.
ATATATATATATATATATAATATATATATATATTATATATATATATGTAAATATATATATATATATATTATATATATTATAATATATTAAATATATTATAATACATATTATATATATATATATATATATATTATATATATATATATAATATATATGAATATATATATAGTATATCATTATTCTATATTTAATACTATCATATATATATATATATATTATATTTAATTATATAATTATATTAATTATACTATTAATATATATATATAATATATATATAAATATATATATATAATTTAATATTAATATATTTAATATATATATATAATATATATGATATATATATATTAAATATATATAATTAATATTTATATTATATATTATTATATATAAATAATATATATATATACTATATATAATATATAATATATATATATATATTTATATATCATATATATATATATATATTTATATACTAAATATTATATATATATTAAAGATATAATATAGTATATATATAATATATATATATATATATATATATATATATAATCTACATTATATATACTATTATTATATATATATATATAATAATATATAGTGAGATAAGGAGAGAGAAGAGATGAGCAGAGAAAGAGAGAGAGTGAAGACGCGTTTGAAAATTGGGAGTTATAGTCTCTTAGGCTTTATATCACCCTAATCTCATAGAAGGGTGGAGCCGGAGCCCCCAAATGTTGAGAACAGTCAACTTACCAATACAAGGCAAATTAAGGCCTTTAAAACTGGAGCTACTGGATGTGCAGAGGTAAAAAAAATCCCGTAACCTGAACAGATAATCCCAGCTCTTTTGAGCGCCTACCATTAGCAACTACATTTGAATTATGAGTTTCCAAAGTACAATTTTGTTATAATGTTGAGTACCAATAGAGTGGTTTATTATGTGTTATTCACTGAGAGTACTCCAGCACTATACGCACGTCGACGCGCACTCACGCAAAGTTGGGGTTTTTCCAGTTGGAAGGAAGTTGAGTTTTTAAAGAGCTGAGTTTTACAAGTTGCGGTGACCCCACCGGAAAAATCCCTATCAATTTGGCAAGAAATATGAATTGGAAAGCATTTAAGACGAGAGGCAGGCTCTAGACGCAAAATAGGGGAGCAGATTTGAAATGAGTATCAAGAGGGGAGAGTTGAATCATCGCATAAGAGTGAACAGAGTGGAAGTACACTCCTGATGCAGAGAATCGCTTGATGAAAAGTAGAAAATCAAAGTTGTTATAGTTTCAGGAACCTTGCGGAGCACCCCCTACACATTAACCAGGAAATGAGGAAGAGCGCTCATCAAACGAGTGCTGATATGGAGCTAATCCTTAGAGAAAAACTTAGAGAAGAGTAAGCAAAGAGAAAGTGGAAACCCAAAAGAAGAGCTTAGAGAGCAGGACGCGTGCCGAACTTCGGTCAAAAAGCCTTTTGGATCATGTTAAGTTCGCCACCCACGCAAAGGGAGAAGACCTTAGATCAGTTAATAGGAGAGGTAAGTCACCAGTTGACACCTCCGATCGAAGAAAGCCCATACTGATGAATCTTGAAAGAGGAGAATGAGTACTCGCAGATGACCAGGAAAATGAGAGTTAAGAAGATGTTTCCAAGATTTTAGATAGAATTCAAGTGCCGAGCTATATACGGGCGATTATGTTTGAATACCGCGTTCGGAATACAGAACATATGCTCGTTTCCAGCATTGAGTAACATGGTATTAGTATAGAGATCATATACGAGAGTACGAGTTGCAACGAGAATCTTTTCACACGCTCTGAAGCACATCTCACAAACAACGGGGAGGAAATGCCATACCGCAGCCGCCATTTTTTACGTTTCTAGCCTTCCTGACGTTCATAGATCTCATTGGATTGCTATTTAGCGCCACGATATTCATAGTGTAATCATCGATAAAGCATGGGAAATCCTGAGACAGCACACGAAAAGTAGTAGGAGGAGGATGTCCACACAATTACGTCCAGGGTAGAATTAACATGAATAAAAAGCGCCGCGCGATCCGAAGATTGGCCTTTATCAAAGAGAGTTAGCACAGAACCGTATAGAGGCGAATAGAGGGGCGGAAAAGGCAGATTTAACAAAGTTGTTAGCGAAGATGTCTTTGCAATAGGCCAAGAACACACTCACTTATTTACCCAGTCGGAAGAAGCATATCGCAGCGGGTTGTCCAATCTTTTTTTTTAGTGGTGTACCCCAAAGCCTGAAGAATAAAATTCCTGAAACGATTCCGACTTTATGAATGTGCGAGAGGAAGCAACGCTCCATAGAACCAGGATTTTTTTATGGGGAAAAAAAAGATTTAGTTGAAGATGGAAGAACCTGCTCACCCCATCGGTGGATGTACGGCCCCTCACATTTTTCAGCCCGAAGATCAACTGAACTGTCGGGATCAGAATCCAAAAAAGCAGGATTGATTCTATCATTTGATACATTCATCACAATCGCAATGCCTCCCTATTATATTTATACTATATATATATTATAATCCTTTATTACATTTTATATATATATATTTACTATATATATCACCCATGTGCCTATATAATAATAATATATTATATATCAAATAATCACATTTCTTATTATTTATTTATATATAATATCATAATTTAATATCTATATATATATATAATATACCACATTTCCCACCTAATATTAATATTATGTAATATATATAATAATATATATATAATTTACTATAATATCATATAATATATCATTGTTACCTATATATACTATATATATACTCTACTCCGATAATATATAATATATATATATACTATATATAGTATATATTATATATATCCACTACACTACGTTAAAAAATATTTTCCTCACCCACCACACGTATATATACCTCACTAAATATTATATTAATATATCTATATAACAATTATAATATATAATTATATTTTTATATAATAATTATTATATATATACATTTAATATATAATCTATATATTATATAATATAATATAATATTATATATATAAATACCACTACTATAATATATAATATATATTATATATATACTTCTACTTGTTAATATATTATAATAATATTATAGATAATCTCATATACTATAAATATATTATATATATCAATATCTTATAATATATATATATATATAATATATATCTATATAATATAGATATATTATATATATCTAATATATCTATATACTATATATATATACTTACCTATATATATATATATATATATATCTCTATATATACTCATAAAATAATCCTTAACAATCTGTTAATATTCCGAACTTATCCGAGGTCCTTTACAAGTGTATCAAGTATACTAAAAGTCAATGTATAAAGGAGGTCTTTTTATATATGACTGTTCTTTAGTTAACTTTTTCTACTGTTCATTTCATTCCCTGGAGTTGTTGTCTATTGAATAAGTTTGACATCGCAGGAGTCTCTGTCTCCCTCTCTCTCCCGCTAGAACAGGGCGGTAGAGCCGACTAATATCTATCCATACAAAAGCAAATGTGAGAAAAGACCTTGAAAAGAAAAAAAAAATGATAACAGTTTTCAAACACGAAGGAAAATGGGAAAAAGGGTAAAAAGCTTTTTTGCGTACTTTTTCACATGCAATATCTTCAATTATATCATCGTAGTTTAACGTCAAAGTTTCGTGTGAAAATGATCAGAATAGTATTTGGCGAAAGATAACAGGTATAAAATTGGTTCAAGTATGAAAATGGATAGTGACCCATTTGATTTTTTTTTTTTTTTTTGATATTCTTCTTTTTAATCGTTAATATTAAATTAACATTTATATTTTTATCAAGTCATACACCCCCTCAATTTCTTGACACCGTAGTAATTATATCATATATATATATATATAACTATATAACAATATATATAATGATATATAATATTTAATATACTACATTATATTATATATAAACTATATATATATATTATTTTATATTTATATATATACCTACTAGATACTAACAAAATAAAATAAAAATATAAATTAAAACAAGTAATTGATTTTGTAAATATTTCAATGGAAGCCTTTAAATTATCATTCTCTTCTAATCTATAATATAAAATAATCTAAATATTTGTTTAGGATGTGATATATATATATATATAAAAGATAAATATATACTCTAATATATAATAATATAATTTGAATATTCACATGAATATATTAGTTATTTCAAGGCATAAAATTCTCACAGAAAAGAAAAAAAAACTATTAAGTTAATGTATTAATAATATCTATAATATATATAATATATGGTCAGGTTTGTGGGCCTATTCCCTCCGCAAACATATATTGTTATAGAAGTTATGGATTATTATACCTAGATGTTGTCAACTTATCTACACTATCCATTAGCAGGCCATTAATAAAATAACTATATAATAATATAAATAATATTATTAATATTCATAATTAATCAAATCATAAATAATAATAATAGTTGTAATAATAAGATAATGAGAAAATTCAATATTCAATGATCATAATCATAATAAATAATGATAATATAATAATCAACAATAATAATAAAATTAAATAATATAATAATAATAATAATTATATCACACACAAACAAATAAAAATAAATTAATATGAATGTAATAATAATCATACTAATAATAATAATATAATAATATATAAAATAATAACTCACACATCACATAATAATAATAACCACAATTAATAATAATAATAAAAAACCATCAATAAACACACAACAAAGAATAATAATAATAAAAATACATAAGAATATACAATGATGATGATCATAATAATAATATAATAAAATATATACAATATAATAACATAATAATTAATAATAATAAGAATAATAAAATAATAATAATAATAAATATATAATATAATATAATAATAAAATAATAATAAAATATAAATAGAACTAATAATAATAATTAATACAGCAATAAATAATATAAATATAATAATAATAATCATTAAATGATCCCTCTTATGTTGTTAAATGTGTTAATAATAAAAATACAACTACACAATCACACTCACTCCATAAAAGAATAGTACCATCACCATAATAATAATAATAAATAAATTACTACTAAGAAAAAGATGATAAAACTTTCCACCAAATAATATATATTAATAAAAATAATAATAATTAATAATAAATAAAAATAATAATTAATAATAACACCCTTTATTTGTAACATGATACCTGATAATTATCTTAAAATATTTTTGATCAAATATATTAATAATAAATATATAATAATATAGTATAATAATAAATATATATAATATATTGATAATAATCAGATATAATAATAATAATAATAAATAATAAAATATAAAATAAATAATAATAATAATAATAAAAATAAAATATAATAATAATATAATAATAATAATAATATATAATAATAATAATATATAATAATAATAATAATAATAATAATAATAATATTAATAATAATAATAAAAATAAAAGTTACATGAACAGCAAAAACACACAGCAACAAAATCACAGCAAACAAGAGTTACTAAGTAACTAACTCTTTAATATACATCAAGGTTAATTCGGAAAATTAAATTTTATATTATAATAAAGCATCCCAAGTAAATAAAGTTTAACTTTCTTGTAACCCACTCACTCATACTACTTCTCATTTCGTAATAAATGTTCAAAAATTATACCATTATTGCTATAATTGAAGTGTATGATATTGAAAACAAATGATTTAATATTTTATATTTTATATTTTATATTTTATTTTTCATATTTTATTTTCTATATTTTATATTTTGTTTTATATTTATATTTTATATTTTATATTTTATATTTTATATTTTATATTTTATATTTATATTTTATATTTTATATATTACATTTTATATTTTATATTTTATATTTTATGTTTTATATTTTATATTTTATTTTAATATTTTATATAATATTTTTTAATTCTACTATTTTCTATTTTATAATTTATATTTTAATTTTAAAATTATTACATTTTTTTTAATTTATATTTTATTATTATCTATATATTCATATTTTATATTTTATATATTAAGATTTACTCGCTTTAATACCTCTTTCTTCGAGCTACCTTTCTTTCGAGAACCTCCCTACCATGATCATAATACCCTCGTCTTTTTAAAACCTCTGTCTACGGTCATCTGAGAGATCTTCATAGGTTTGAGAGAGAATTTAATTTTTTTATGTTGTTCATTTTAATATTCTGCACCCTCCATGAAAAAGGCTCAGCCCGTGAAATAAAAATCAAATGTAAATGTAAAATAGAAAAATAAAAATGTAAAATATAAAATAAAAAAAAAAACAATTTTTGAAAAAAAAGATTTATTTTTTTTACGTTCAAATGCTAAGTATTGCTTTACTACCCTCTTTTTTTTTTACATGTTACCTCTAATGATAATGGTCAAATGTTCATAAGGGTAAGTAGAAGTTAAGACATTAAATAACATTTATATATTGCGACTATGATAGAACCCACATGCTGCAATGATTTTGTATTTTGGAGGGTTTTCTCCTGTTTTATTTATGCTCCTTCCTTAAAAATGGCAAAAGATGGACCTTAATGGTTGCAGAAATTCAAAATAAATAAATAAGTAAAAAACTTAATAAATAAATAAAAATGATAACTAATTAATATATTTATTCGAAAAACATTAAAGAAAAAAGAAAAATTTCATGTTTCCTAATTCTCTTAAGCATGTCTCTCAGATTTTCAAAAAAAAACGTTAGAGACTTCAAAAATTTCTTGATTTTTTGATCGAATTACGCCGATCAACCCACGCAAGCAATTACTCAATATCGCACTAATATAACTACATAACCACTACAAGACATTTCATCTTTTTATGTTCTTACATGCAGAATTGTTAATTTAAATTATAAATAGAAATTAATACCCATTTAATTTCACTTAGAAGGTTATTAAAAATATTTCATACAAATTGAAATTCTCTTTCCAAGGAAAAATCACTCAATAACACACTACGTATATATATCAAAATATATAATTATACCTCCCTACCCATAACCCCCCTATCACACTACACTAACCCTACAACCTCACCAACCACTCACATATATATACCTCACCCTATAATATAATATACCCATATCTATAATATATATATATATAATATTTATATATATAATAATAATATATATACAACCTACTATATATATATATATCATATATATATTAAATATAATATAATATAAATATAATATACATACCCACTACATATATATATATTAATAATATATATATATAAAATATATATATTCATTTATAATTATATCTATATACTAATAATATCTAATATTATATATATATATATATATATTATATAATATATATAATATATAATATATAATCTATAATTAATAAACAATTAATGGGAAAGGTAAAGAATTTACTGCCTTCTCCTGGATTGAACCACCGCCATCTTGAGAAGAGGCAATATACCCGATGCTTACCACTGGCCCATCCCCAACCCAAAAAAGTTGGTTTCAAGAAAAGTTACCAAGACTGAGCTCCTTCAAGGCCATCGACGCTCATGGAGACTGCCAACGACGGGTGAACTAAGTTCGCTTGTGCGCGGAAGGTGGTCATCGGCACGTTATGGGTACCCTCATCCCACCGAACCTCTTCACACGCGCTAAATGTTCCACATTAGAGGAAATCGCATAAATTACATACAAGAACCATTCGCCAAGGCCCAGGGGATTCCAGGGCGTCTCGACAGTCTCACTGTCTTACTTGTGTCCCCGATGCTATGTTATTTGCATAACCAAGTTACCACAGCATTCCATGGTCTTTTCTGTACCCTGTTAACTCAATGAGGCCAAGCTGTTGCGTTCCTCTCTGAAAAGAGTGTATATACTATATTATATCCCCACACCCTATATATATATATATAATATATTAATTATATTATATAATATATATATATATATATATAATATATATATTATACTATTATATTCATATATATTATAAATATATACTAATATATATCTATATAATATATATATGAAATATAGTAATATATATATATAATAATATTATATATATATATATATGTATAGTATATTATATAGATCTAAAATAATATATATATATATATATATATATATATTTCTATATATATCTATATATTATAATATTAATTATATATATATAAATCATTATTTATATATAATATATATAATATACTATATATATATATCCTACACTACCCCCTCACCATATATATATATAATATATATATATAAATATATATATATTATATATATATGTATATATATATATATATATTATATATATTATATATAATTATAATCTTATATATATAATAATATTATATATATATAATATATAATATTATATATATATATATATATTAATATATATATTAATTACATTATTAATATATTATATTATAATATATATATACTATATATACTATAGTATATATATATATATATAATATATATAATATATATATATATACTATATAATAATAATACTACAAGTAGTCGGCTCGTGAACCGAAAACATGGGGAGCCACTAGCAAAAATTAAAATGTTAATATATATATAATATATATATTATTATATATATAATATATATTTCTATATATATATATATATATATCTATATATCATTATCTTATATATGGAGCCTACTATATATAATATAAGTATATATATTATCACCTCTAGAAGTCCAACAATCCATATCTCAAAAACTACAAACAGCTATCCGGAAAAGGATAGCATTCTGGGAAATGCTGGTACCAATTTAGTGCGGAAAATGTACTAAAAAAAAACAAAATAAGAAAATTAAAAAACAAACAAAATTTATAATCTCAAAAACTACAATGCTACAGGGAAAAGGAATACATTTTTGGAATCCTGGTAAAAATTTACTTAGGAAAATGTTCGGAGAAACTAAAAAAAATTAAGCAGGGTAAATTTTAATTTATATGTTAATTATGATTAAGAAAGCCATTTAGTAGCCCTTTTTTGGTTACTCTCGTTAAAAATTAATTAGACCTTTCATTAGTTTGCTCCTTTTTTTTTACTAAAGAATACGCCCACGGCAGGAGTCGGGGTCTTCGGCCTTCCGAGGGAACTACGGGGTAGGAATAATTCCCCCGCCTTTCCGGGGAGGGTCTTCCGGCAACCCGCTCTTTTGTGTTCACTTGGGTGTTCGCGGGGGTTTCCATTCTCGCCGCCTCCCTACGGGTGTATGGAAAAACGTCCCATCCTTGCGTTCCCCGTGCACTTCGAGCCCCCTATCTGCTGTGTAATACCTTTAACAAAATAAATAATATATTATACTTTTGTGTCCAGCACGCCCCCCAAAAAAATAGCCAATTTTTATGTTTAATTGTTTTTTTGGTTTTTGTTTTTTTACATTTTCCTAACTAAAACTGTTTACAAGGGTTCAAAATGTATTTCTTCCTCTGTAGCTAAGTTTGTATTGTTTTTGAAGATATGGATCTTGTGGCTTTTCTTCTTTAGAGCTGGCCATAATAGTACTGGTATTATAATATACTATATATTATATCATAATTATATATATAATTTATATATATATATATATATATATATATTATTATAATATATTATATATATTATTTATTATTTTACAGTTTGTCACCACCACTCACTGGCAGAGCCCTTTCAAATGACATTGATAATTATTATGATTATAATTTATAATATATCTTATATATTATATCTTATATATATATATATATATATTATAAATATATATATATATATACTATATATTTAATATATATATAGTATTTATCTATTATTGATTTATGGTCAAACTGATGTAAAGTACTCACCAATTCAACTACTTGAAAAGAAGATTTATTGGAATTCTCTTTCTTTGCTGCCGAATTTGTTTATATATATTTTCAGTACCGAGGATGATGATTTGAATACTTTACTCCAAAAGTTCTTGCTTCTATGAAAGGGGTTTGCACATTTGACAGCTCTGCCTGCTGAACTGCATCGTGGCTTGCGGAGGGATGTCTTATAATACGATTTAGGCAGAGAAGACTTCCTTTCAACAGATGCCGTTGTTGCCTGGAATTGTGGGCGATCAAGACTAGAGAAAGTCTATAAAGATTTCAGGTAAATATAACACACTTGTAAGATCAATTCTCCTAGGATGGTTTTTAAAAATAAAGGTTTGAATGTCCTTGTTCCGTAAAGAGATTACAAATACTTGTTTGGTCATGTAAGCACGTCTATTCTAGCGGCTAATGTCATTTACGCCCAAAAATTGATTCTGTCAATAAAGATACCCATATGTGGCCATAAACAGAATCTAAGGGTTTCTTGCAGGAAAACTTGTTTTTTGGTAAGTTAGAGGAATTTTGCTGTGAATCCTAACTGTAGTATTTTTAAAAGGCCTGCTAAATTTTGAGAATCTTTGACACGCTCCATTCTACTTAATGATATTTCCCAAATTATTTCATCAAAGGTAGGTTCTCTTATATATCGGCTTGACAATACTGAATTCAATCTTCGTGAAGGTCTATTTCTCGTTGTGAGGAGGAGAATTTCTGTCTGTTGCTTCTCTAGTTTTTTTTCCATATATTTTTAGTAAAAATGATCTTCGTCTTTCCATTTTCTTGTATAGCCGCTTTCACATCACAGGTATTTGATCCTATGCACTAGTTTGGGATCACTTACTGTTTTCTTCATCTGCAATGAATTGTATACTAACTCTGTTTTAAATAAAAATTTCTTGAAAAATACAACAAATAGATACAAAATTAAATTCAGACAATTTATTCTTAAAAACTTTTGCTTGATGCCTTGTTTTGCCAGACTTGTTCGTCCCATCTATTCAATCGAGCTCCTATAAAAAGCCCTCAATTACCCTTTAACCACGACCCTTTTCAGAGGAAAATAAAACAGAGCTGTTTAAAATAAAAAGTTTTGCCTGTGAATTCCATCGTAATATAAACTGTTAGTATAGTTATTTCGTTTCCCCCAACATTTGATCAGAATTCGCAAGTTCTTTTTTGTGATTGGTGAAAAAAAACAGGTTATTTCATGCAAAGGTGCCAGAAAAAAAGAGTCAATTAACTACTCTGTTTAACTATAACGGCACCGTGGCTGTAATGACCAGAGACTAGGAGGCGGTGAGGCTAAACATATGGTTCGAAAAGAGCATAACTGGGCCCATGGTAGCGAAATTTTGTGCTTGAACCTCCATTCAATTCACATGCCAATAACGACTAGCCGCCATCATAAGTTTGGAGCAATAAGTCTTTACGAAAGGTCAAATGGTTCTAATAATTTCTAATTTCCTCACGTAAAAACCTGATGCGCTCTCTGTTTTCTCCCCAACCTTCAAAAAAAAACCAAAGAATGCTCTTTATGAAATCATTTTCATCAACGAATCTGTAAATAACTGAACAATGTTCGTTTTCGGTGTGTGTCGTTTGCTTCATCTACTTGAATTGAAAGAAAGGAGCATTTATAATACCTTTTTTGTAATATATATCTGTTAATTCTCACTTGCAATGCAATTCATAAAATCAATTTTGAGATTGTCTTGAAAACCAGTAAAACCCCTCCAATTTTCCACAATGAGATTTCATTTCAGTGTCCTTATTACTTCAATTGATTTCTTTTGAAGTTTCGTTGTTGTTACTTTGACATTCGTCATGACCACGAAATGCAAGTCCTTGTTTACCTAAAAGCAAGTTATATCGATCAAAAGTGTGAATAATTCTCTATTTTTTTTCCACTCTGGCATTGTAACTCACTTTTATTTCTTAATGCCTGTTCACTTAATTGTTCCAAAATAGTCAAATTTTGTTTAGGCAACTGTTGAACGCCAAGATTATTTTGAATATGTTCTTTAGAACCCCTTCTTGTTAAGTTTTTCCAATCTCGAAATCCTTCATCACATCAAACAGTCTTTTTTGCACTAAGTAACAAACAAGGCCAGCAATATAAACCATCTTTTTTCACGCTTCCACACAACCACTTAAAGCGGTCATACCACACTCTTTTAAACATTCTGTTTTTGTTTTTACTTATTTTAATGGATTTGATATTTGGAGTTGGACTTGCAGTATTTAAAAGGAGTTTTTTTTCTTCTTCACTACGTCTGGCAAACGGAATGGTTAATAAAGAAACCACTATGTCATTTTCACTATCCATATTTTCAAATTTGCACAAACATTAAAACAACACCGACACACACACCTGTTTTATAATCTGAGAATCCCTACGCAGATCTCGAGGTATATATTAGAAAATATGAATATCAGATGCCAATTAGTAATATTATTGGCACCAAAATTAGAACCAACATTAAAAAAAGAATTATACACTAAAGTTATAAAATATAATAAATTATGGTAAAAAATAACTCTCTCTCTCTCTCTCCCGGTCTCTCTTCTCTCCCTCTCTCTCTCTCTCTCTCTCTCTCTCTCTCTCTCTCTCTCTCTCTCTCTCTCTCTCTCTCTCTCTCTCTCTCTCTCTCTCTCTCTCTATATATATATATATATATATATATATATATATATATATATATATATATATATATATATATATATATATATATATATATATATATATATATATATATATATATATAAATATAATTATTTTATATAATATATAATATACATATATATATACATATATATATATAATATATATATATCTATATATATATACTATACTATATATATACGTATATATATCTTATATATATATATATATAATATAAGTAGGTTGAAACTTAAAGAAGTAACCCGCATGATATCTCGAACACTAAGATAGGTACAAGAAAACTGATCACGATTATATGATCCAGCGTAAGAAATTTGTATGGAATTTAGAAAAAAACAATTCCTTATTTTTTTATTTTTTTTTTATATTTCCAAAACTACGATATGTAAAAGAAAACTAAAAACATATTTAGAATCAGCGTATGAATATGTATTAAAAAAAGTTTTTTTTTTTTTTTAACTAAAAGAATACCCCCAGTGGTAAACACCTGCAAAAGAATGCAAAAGAGTCGGGTCTGCTCGGCCTCCTGGGGGACGACGGGGTAAGGACTATTTCCCCCTCCGGCGGAGGGTTCTCCGGCACCCACGCTCCTTGTAATTTGCGGTGTCGCGGGGGTTCTCTCGCCCTCTCCCCTACGGGGTAATTCGCGAACACCGTCCCCCCGTCTGTCCAGTCCGTCGGCTCGAGCCCCCTAAAAGAATTTTAATAACGCTGATGTCCAATATATGATTATTAGTTTTCTTCTACTATCGTAGTTTGGCAGATTACAAAAAAATAAAAAAAAAAAAGTAAATTTTTTTTTTTTGGCATTTTCCATACAAATTTCATCGCTGATTCCATAATTGTATTCAGTTTTTCTTGTACCATCTTAGTTTTCGAGATATCACGCGGGTAACTTCTTTAGTTTGCCATCAATATATAGATATATATATATATATTATATATATATATAATATATTATTATATATATATACTATTATTATATATAATATATAATAATACTATATATGATTTTTAGTTTTTTTAATTTTAATTTAAAAAAATTAGTTTTTTTTATTTTGTTTCAGATATTTATTTTATTGCAAAGCAGCAAACTCAATTTATGACTAGAGTTCAAATTTGCAGAGCAGTTATTTGCTGACCTTTCGCAGGAGGCCCTTTCTGGAAAAATCCTCAACAAGAGTACAAACAAAGAGTAAGCGTTTCTTTTACGCGTTGCCATGACAACCAGGTGTTTTCTTCTAGTAGGCACAAATCGAAAGGCCTCCAGTCAATGATTCATATCCAAAAATAATGTTTCGGAAGAAAATAAATGATTTTAATGTAAAATTACGGGTCCTTGTAATAACATATCTTAAAACACTTATTTTTTTAATAGTAAGTCAAAAGTAATTTGATATTTTTTTTTTACATTAGTTTGCTTTTATTTTTACTTTTTACATTTTATATTTATGAGGAGGCCCGGCCTCCTGTGCTTCTCCTGTAAAGCCGGCCGCCTGATATATACTATACTATATATATATATATATAGATATTAAATATATTATATATATATATATATATATTCTAGTATATATTTAATTATATGTATATATATAGTATATATATATATATATATATATATATATAGTATATATATATAATATATATATATATAATAGTATAATATATATATAATGAGTATTTTTTTTTTATTATTTTTTAGTTTGTTTTTTTCCTTGCCAATTTGAGTTTAAATTGTTTTTACTACTTAAATGTATTCTAAATTGTTGCTAAAATTATTTTTTAAGTGGACGGATAAACTCTGAATCTGTTAAGGCTTCCGTTGCGCTCAGTTATTTACTCTATTTTTCGGTTGAAGGAACTTATTTTTCTGAAATAATATACATTACAGAAGGGTCCATTTTTTCTAATAAATAATTACACAGAGGTCCATTTTACCGCTGTCTGCATTAACCTACATTTATTGGTTTTTAAAACTTCTAAAAAAAATTTATATCATATATATATATATATAATATATTATATATCTATAATAAATAATATATATATATTATACTATATATATATATATTATTATATATATATATATATATATAAATATATATATAGGTCCACTGTCCTCTTTAAAGGAAGTTATACTATATATATA